>JBDPZO010000003.1:1639307-1730114 GCA_039877585.1 Heterodera filipjevi
CAAACTCTTCAAAATTAATGTGATTTTTGTACTCCATGATAGTTCAAATTCAAAGTATAGATGCAAATCTTTACACCGGGCATGAATAGAAGTGTAAGACAGTGAAGTAATTTATTTAGTATTTCTAAAATTGGTAAAATAAATGTTATTGTTGAAAAAGAGCAATTTTAGTTGCTCTCTGCCCAAGAAATTGACAGATTTCAGTGTTCTTACAATCCACAGGACACTTTGAATCATACTGAAACACTTGCGTTTGAACAACAAATTTAAAAAAGCCACAATGAACATTAATTTGCATTTTTTTCGTTTTTACAAAAAATACTATTTTTCTATATTTATGGCCACATTTAAAACAATTCATTGGCATTGGTTTGTAATAAAGAATTCAATTTTTTTTTACAATAGACTTATTTTATGTTCCCCCATTATGAGACTTTTTTAGGTTCGCCCATTATGAACTTTTTTTAGGCGCCCATTATGAGAATTTTTTAGGTTCGCCCATTATGCGACTTTTTTAGTTCGGCCTGCACGCCCAAAATGACCCAGTTCAGGAGAAAACATAAAATTTAAATTAATACCTTTTTGTCACAATTTTACCTTAATTGAAAATGCTAGCGATTAAACTAAAAAAAATGCTTCATCCCTTTTTCAATTTTTTCAAGCTTTAAATCGAAATTGCTCTGAAATTGCATCCAAATTATTGCGCTCTTTGCGGGCCGATTAAATCAACAAATTTTGTCCATGTTCTATGCTTTCATCGGTATCGTTTCTTTTAGAAATTTCCCTAAAATAATTTAATAAATTTCTTATTTCTGTAAAGAAATTTTTCAAAAGATTTGCCCGTGGGTCACTAACCAAAAAATTATTCCGAAGCTAAAAAAAGTTATTTTTGTTCTTTTACAACGGGGGAAAATAAGTAAAAAAAATGGGCCCAATTCTTTGCTGATTTAATGAGAAAATAATTGAAAGATGAGTAAAGATTTGGATTTACGTAAATATACAGTGCAACTAAAAGCGTCATCAAAAAGGAAAACCATCAACTATATAACAAAATGAAACAAAATATAAGATAAAAGAATTCACCCAATAAAAATGGCGTCAATTTGAGTGAAAAATTCCGAAAACTTAGGGGCCAGTAAAAGTTGTTTTAATTAATTGTTTGGTCAGATTTGGCATTTTTGTCCTAAAAATAGCAAACAGTAAATATATATTTTTTTTATTCATAATAACTGTTTTTATATTTTTTGATGAATTCTTTTTCCATAGTTATAAAAATATTAATTCGGGTAAAAAAGATGTTTAAAACAAAATGGAATGATCTGAAAATGCTGAGGTTTATTTACCAAATTGCATTATCATAGATTATTTTATCAATTCGAAAACGGGTATTTTTTTCATTTGTGCAGCTTTATGACCACAAATAATTTCAAATATTTTATCCATTTAATTCTTAAATTCTCAAAAAAGTTAGAAAGAAAATTAATGAATTCCCGATTTGAACGAATAAGGCAGTCTCATTTTTGTCTTGCGTGCAATTGAAAAGCTAGTGATAGGAGGAGATTAAAAAAAGAGAGGTCGAAAAAATTTTTTTTGTCTGAATTTTTAAACAAATTAAATCTGAAAATTTAGTTCATAAAAATTGGTCGTAAATTCAGTAGAACAGATTGAATTAGACATTAGTGATCCTTAAAGCTGCGCCTCAAATGCATCATCTTTCGTTTTCGTACCAAATGAGCAATTTAATTGCTCCTTAATACATCTTTATTGCCACTTTTTTGAAAAGAAAATCCTTGTTTAATATGTGCGAAAAGTCTAAAATTTAATGTTCCGTCCAAATTTTTTCTTACTTTTTTAATACGAAATATATTTATGCAGTACTTTTACAATAAAATACCCATGGGAAAAAGAATTAATCGCAAAACCCCCAACAGAATAAGCAACCACATATAAATGCCTAACTGAACGCGTTGTTATAATAATATCAGCAAATGATGTTGTTGTTAATTCAGTACCGATGTGTTGGAACGACGAACTAAAAATATTTATATTTATTTTTAAAATTATTGCTCAATTTTCGTTAATTTTTTTTTAATAATAAATGCTTATACGGTTTTAGAAAATTTGATGGGAGTTGGACAAGAATTTCGTTTTCGAAAAAAATGGGCATCGGAATTCCGTTTTTTAAAGCACAGAACGACTTCATCCCTGATATGTACGTACTAAATGTAGACATAAGAAAAAAAGAAATCATGCATTTAAATTGTCAAAAAACATTGTAAATTATGTGTTTATGAATGAAAATCATATTTTAATGTAATCGTATCTTTTTTTTTTCTTGAGTATTTATTTATTATTTTTGTTAAAATTGTTCTTATATTTCATAAAATGCTTTAAAAAAATAGCAAACAAAAAGTTTAGAATTATTAATGTTATCAAAAAATTTACATTGCGGCGGCTCACCATCGTGATAATATGTTGATCTAAAGGGTAATAAAAAAATAATTATTCTTTGTCCTTTCAAAAAAAAAAAATTTAAATATTAAAACCAAAAAAAGTTGTAAAGTAATAATAATTGAGTTTGAAATTTTTATTGAAAGTTTTTTTCGTTAATGACATGAATTTTAGGCTGAGAAAAATTGTTAGAATCCTGCTCTTTTCTTAAATAAGAAATTTCTTACATACTGAAAGCCAACACAATAAAATATTATTAAAAACCCGACTTTATTGTAGTTTTTTCTCCTTAAGATGGGAATTTTTCGGAATTTTTCCTGAGACTTCAAGCTTTTGAATGACACCAAGAATTTAAGGATTCATTAATCAAGAAGAAAGTTATGGCCCATAAAACGAAGGAAGATTTTATGATTGGACTCATTAAGTTCAATAGAACACAAAAAGTTATGGTAATCAATACATCTTTCCTAAATTTGTAATTTCTTAAACGAAATGCACGCCAAGGAATCGTCAAACAATAACCGAGAATTGAATGAGCCCGAGTGCCGAAATTTGGCCAGTGATAAGTAGTGTTCGGCACGGTAACGGTAAAACGGTAAATTACCGATTTACCGAGCCGGTAATTACCGGTTTACCGTTACCGTTTTACCGAAAAGCATTTTGGGCAAGTTTCGGTAAATTTTCGGTAACGGTAATTACCGGTTTACCGTTACCGTTTTACCGAAAAGCATTTTGGGCAAGTTTCGGTAAATTTTCGGTAACGGTAATTACCGGTTTACCGTTACCGTTTTACCGAAAAGCATTTTGGGCAAGTTTCGGTAAATTTTCGGTAACGGTAATTACCGGTTTACCGTTACCGTTTTACCGAAAATCGAATTTGCTTTACCGAGGTAATTACCGAATTGCGGTAAAAAACAATGCGCTGGTAAGAATTGACATATGAGCACAGAAACTTTGAAAATACAGTTAAAAATGTAAAAAAGGAAACATAATTAATATAATTTAAGAAATTTGCATTAAATCTTTTGCGATTTTTTGGGCAACTCTTAACAAATCCAATTTTATTCTTAGGAAAAAACGTCATATCAATATTTGTAATGAAGAAATGGTAAGGCTTTGTGAAGGAAAACAAGTTTTTCCGCAGTAAAAGGATCCAATCTTGAGCGTCGGTAATTGTACACATCATTGGCAACTGAAAACATTTCTTCAGACACGACTGAAGTCGCCGGGCTTGACAAGTATCGCCGTCCGACGGGTGCCAACAAAACAAACTGTTTTTCAAATTCTTTCCAAAATAAAAGAGGATCACTGTCCAAAATTTGAAGCGGCATTTTTCTGTAAAGGGCCAACTCCAAATCAATATTCGCCGGCGGAAGATGGTCTTGCGATGAAGATGACGACTTGGTTGGGGTCTTCGCTTGGTATTTTCAGTCGTAAATGAAAGAAAATCAGCAGCGTTAATTTGTTGCCGAATCGCATCCTTAACTTTGTCATAAACTCTTGGCAAGGCCCATGTTCTGTAGTGTTTTTCGTCTTTAAGTTTATTGAGCGGGTGGTTGTTTGAAAAAAGTGTGTGAAATGTTGCGTGGTTGATAGAGTTGAAGGATGAATTGGTGCACGAAACGTAGTGAATAACTCGTTTGTCAAAAGCCGACAATTCTCCTTAAGAATGGAATTCTATTCTATACAAATGAAATAACGGAAATATATAACCTGATCCCTGTACTGTGACAAATTTCTCAAATGGATTCACACCAGCTATCGACAGCCGTTTCTCAAACACTTCCAAATACTCAGGATGTTGTTTCAAATGAGCTTTTAGGCCGCTAGTACTGCTTGAATTTGTTTTTATTTTTCTTTTTCATTTACTACATTATGCTTCATCTTTAGACAATTTTGTATAGAGGTTAATATTCCAAATAGCACTCATTGAAAAAATAAGCTATAAATATTGTAGAGATACTGAACAGAATACAGAAGGGTATCTTTATTAGGATAACATAAGAAAATAAATATAGTATGTAAACCAAAAGTTTAAAATACAATGAAAGTAATTTAAAGAACCGTTTACCGACCGGTTACGATTTTTTACACCGGTAAATTTTGGTAACGGTAATTACGGATTTACCGTTAACCGTTCTCTACCGAAAAGCATTTTGGACAAATTTCGGGTAAATGTTCGGTAACAGTAATTACCGGTTTACCGTTACCGTTTTACCGAAAACCCCATTTGCCGAACACTAGTGATAAGGCAATTGCAAAAATATTAAAAATTGATAGAAATAATCTCTGAAAATGGAAAATTAAAGTTGTTAAACCAAATCAACAATTTGGTAAATAAACCTAATGCATTTTACAGATCATTCCATTTTCTTTTATGCATTGTTTTTTACCCGAATTATTATTTTTATAACTATGGAAAAAGAATTCAGTCAAAAAATATAAAAAGCAGTTACTATGAATAAAAAAAATATTATATTTTAGTGTTTGCTATTTTTTAGGACAAAAATGCCAAACCTGACAAAACTATTAATTAAAACTTAACTTTTACTGGCCCCTAAGTTTTCGGAATTTTTCACTCAAATTGACGCCATTTTTCTATTGTGTGAATTCTTTTTATCTTATATTTTTGTTTCATTTTGTTATATTAGTTGATGGTTTTCCTTTTTGATGACCGTATTTTTAGTTGCACTGTATATTTACGTAAATCCAAATTCCTTTACTCATCTTTCAATTATTTTCTCATTAAATCAGCAAAGAATTGGGCCCATTTTTTTTACTTATTTTCCCCCGTTGTAAAAGAACAAAAATAACTTTTTTTAGCTTTCGGAATAATTTTTTGGTTAGTGACCCACGGGTCAATCTTTTGAAAAATTTCTTTACAGAAATAAGAAATTTATTAAATTATTTTAGGGAAATTTCTAAAAGAAACAATACAGATGAAAGCATAGAACATGGACAAAATTTGTTGATTTAATCGGCCCGCAAAGAGCGACAATAATTTGGATGCAATTTCATGAGCAATTTCGATTTAAAGCTTGATAAAAATTGAAAAAGGGATGAAGCAATTTTTTATAGTTTAATTCGCTAGCATTTTCAATTAAGGTATAAATTGTGACAAAAAGGTATTAATTTAAATTTGTTATGTTGCTTCTCCTGAACCGGGTCATTTTGGGCGTGCTAGGCCGAACCTAAAAAAGTCGCATAATGGGCGAACCTAAAAAATTCTCATAATGGGCGAACCTAAAAAAGTCTCATAATGGGCGAACCTAAAAAAGTCTCATAATGGGCGAACCTAAAAAAGTCTCATAATGGGCGAACATAAAATAAGTCTCATTTGTAAAAAAAAATTGAATTCTTTATTACAAACCAATGCCAATGAATTGTTTTATAATTGTGGCCATAAATATAGAAAAATATGTATTTTTTGTAAAAACGAAAAAAATGCAAATTAATTGTTCATTGTGGCTTTTTTAAATTTGTTGTTCTTAAACTGCAAGTGGTTCTAGTATGAGTTCAAAGTGTCCTTGTGGATTGTAGATGAACACTGAAAATCTGTCAATTTCTTGGACAGAGAGCAACTAAAATTGCTCTTTTTCAACAATAACATTTATTTTATCAATTTTAGAAAAATACTAAATAAATTACTTTCACTGTCTTACACTTCTATTCATGCCCGGTGTAAAGATTTGCCATCTATACTTTGAATTTGAACTATCAATGGGAGTACAAATAATCACATTAATTTTGAAGAGTTTAGCTGCTGCAAATGCATCAAACTCATTCATCCATTTCTCTTCTTCTGATGCATTTTGTGCCGGTAATTTCTTTGCAGCGGCATGGCTTGCAACTTCTTCTTTGTTCGAGAAAAACATCACTTTTGAGGGTTGAACTTTTTTCTATTTATCTATACGGGTAACCTACTCCACCAGTCGTTATCTTCCGGATGTGCATCATATTGATACAATGTTTCAATGACAAATTCCATTATATCCCTTCTTATGTCATCATGATTGAGTTCCGATCCAGTCAACGCCCAGCAAGGCTTCTAAACCTACAATTTCCATCTCCTAAAATGGGTTGTACGCCTCCTGGTCCATATGAAATGGACGCAAAAACAAAGTTTTTTGCAAGTTTTCTCTGTCTCTTCAAAAATATAATCCCAATTTTCGCAGAACCGAATTCGTTCCTCTTCACTTGGCGGATTGAACATAAAGTTTGGGCTTTGTTCAACTGTACTTTTTTTCCTACCCATTTGTACATTTATATTGGTTTCTTTTAGTTTTCTTTTCCGCTTAACATTTTATTGCATATTTATGTCAAAATATAAAAGAAGCTCTTCCATGCGAACGTCTTTTTGTGTTTTATGCTCTGTATCCATTTGAAGAAGAAGAAGAGAAATTCGGCTTAGATAATGTTCCGTTGTTTCTACGAACTCGGCTTCATCGTGTATTTGAGATTCAATGAGGACCTACTTATTAAGTATTTAAGGCAGACATCCTATAAATTAATTAAACTAAAAGTAAACACCTCATATTCATTTACTGTATTCAGTAAGTTCTCATCCAATACCGTGTAGGTTTTATCCCTTGGCCTTGGATCTGTTTTGCCGTTTTTAATTTTGGTAATACGATCATCTATTTCTGACATAATAGACTGGAAAAAATTCAGAAACACTGGAACTGAAGCATGACGAACGCTGCTTTGTTCTCTTAGAAATTTTAAAAAATTAATGTTTTCAATTAGTTTTTACTTTTTAACAGCAGAGTGCCACGCTTCTGCTGGGTTCGTGTTTCTTGTTCTAGTTAATTTATTAAAGTTCCATAAATTGCCTTCCTCGAGTTTAACTACCCATTCCCTTTCAAAATATCGGTAAAAGCCTTCAAGATTTTCTTTTAATTGCTCTCCAGCTTTAAATCTTTTTAGGTGAGGCCAAATCCGCTGTACTTCACTTTTCCGAAGGGTGGGTAAAGCCACCAGTCTTCGCACATGTTTCCAAACAGGGCCTCTTTCTTCCTTTTGGTGGGTGTATGTTCTCCACAATAACGGCAGATGAACTTGCATATGCCGAATTACTGCACGGATATAGTGAACAAAACACCCAAACAACCTTTGTTGGCCAAACACTCTATTAAATGCATTTATTTCAGCACGCTCATAGTCCACGTGGATTCGATCCACTGCTTTTTTAGGTTCGCCACAACTGAGACTTTTTTAGGTTCGCCAAATTGAGACTCATTTTAGTTCGTCTTAGCACCATTTTGGGTTGGTGCTGGTGTCATTTCTTAAATTCCGCCTTTTTTTTGTTTATTAAATTCCGCCTTTTTCGTTGTTTCTTAAATTCATCAATTTTTTCAAGTAAATGAGAGTCATATTTCATATAAAAGTTTTTTTTGGGCATTTTAGTACTGGAAATAAGCAAATCATGCCTTTCGGGCAAAGTAAGAACATAATTCTATTTAATTTGGCTTTTGCATAAAAATCCTTTCATTTTTTAAATTTAATGAATTTCAAAAAATATAAAATTCAAGAATTCTAAAACATGTCTTGCTTAAAACCCCAAAATTTTTTCGTCGTAGATAAATGCAAATGAAAAATATTTGTTTGGACTATTTAAAAACCCGCAAAAACTCCCAACTATGACAGAATTTACATTACGCCCGAAAATCCATAAATAATCCCTGAGATAGAGCCAAAATTTAATTATGGCAATTTTCCCACTTTATTGCCCACATTTATTTTAAAACTTTTGAAATTCTTTGAAAATTTAGTAAGCTAATAGAGCATAATTCAAGGCGATTGTAGCATAACAAGATTGTTCAATTTGGCTGGGTCTGTGAAAAATAATACCTAAAATTGGCAAGTTTAAGAAACTTGTGAGGTGACGAAAATTGAATAAGCGCAACAACACCTCTTCGAGGATGGTTTAAATTAGAGACCAGATTTTTCAAATCCGCAGGGCCGGACCGGGCTAACTTTTTCAAAACAGCAAGGTTCAGGGCTCTGCCGCTCAAAACCTTGTCAACCTTGTAACTTTGTCAACCTTGTTTTTTCCAAAAATCGCAAGGCCGGGTTGCCGGGCCTTGCAAAACCTTGTACAGGGCCCGGCCTTGTCCGGTCTCTAGTTTAAATTCTGATATATAATTTTTCCTTTTGGGACAGTAACTTTGAGATTTATAGCATTGTAGTATATAATTCGTATAATTTTACAAATATTCTTCTTTTTTTTAAATTTTATTCCTAACAAAAAAAAAGTGCATTTATTGATTTAAAAGATTTCTTTTTTTATTAATGTTGAGGGCTTTTTACGCTTATTGAATAGTTTAGTTGTCAATATTCTTTCTAAAACCAATGCATTATTATTATAGCATTGAGGTTTATTCATTTTAATATTATTAATTTCAAGAAATAAAAATGAGAATTGTACAATGTTATGTTTTTCTATATTTTTTAATCATCATGTTTGCTGACTCAATGGAAAGTAATGATGGTAAGGAAGGATTTATTTAATAATAAGTTGGGATGCGAATTATATGGAAATACATATTTTTTTCCTGGACTCACAACGGCCTGAAACACACGAAAAACATGTTTTTAGCTTGGTTTGAAGCTTCTAGGATTTTTAAATCCATGTTTTTCCATATTTTTCCATATTTCGCGATTTATGTCCATATTTTGGCATTTTTGGAAAATTTCATGAAAAAATGCAATAAAAAACCGAAAAAAAACCCCTAAGAACATCATAAAAAAGAAAATTTGAATTTCTTGGCAAGATTTTTTTTTGGCGAATCATATTTTCACATTTTTCCATATTTATGACCATATTTTGCGATTTTAACCCCATATTTTTCGCATCCCTATTAATAAGCATTCAATTATTTTATAAATTTATCCATTAATACATTGATATAGAATCTTAAAATTTTGTTTAAACCAAAAAATGATAAGTGTAAAATCAATCGTATAAAACGGTTTTTCAATGTTTTTAACTAGAAATTTTTTGAATATTAACCTTGGAAAAAACGGGAAATCAGCTTGCTGAAATTGTTACTATTGAAGGAGAATGTGCAATTTGTTTGAGCAAATTTTCTGAATCTTCCCTTCGTGTGAAGGCTTTACCGTGCTCAGTCTGTTCATAATTATTTAAAAAGTTTTTTTTAGAAAATATAAAAAGTTAGCAAAAATTTTTGAATTTATGTATATTTATTTCAGTTTCATTAAGGAGTTCTGTCTAAATATTCAGAGACATATTTTTGTTTTTTTAATTAAAATAATTATATTCGAATTCAAAAAAAAATATTTTTTTATTTAGCATATTTTTCATGAAAGTTGCATTGATAAATGGATGTATGGTTAATTTATGATTTAATGTGCATTTTTATTTCAATTTATATTTATTAAGTATTTTATTACTTATTAAGGGAAGCAAATAATACATGCCCTACCTGTAGAACATCCGGAACAAAAGAGGAAAAGGTAGGTGTCGTGTAATCCCGTGCCAGATCAAAAATTTGAATTGCCTCAAGACCGGTCATTAAAGTAATGCCGAGCGTTAAAAAATCAAAGGAAGCAGCCACTTTCAATAGAATTTTCTGCTTCTTGTGGGTTAGCCGACATTTGTTCACCTGCTTTTGTCCAAATTAATTGAGTAATAAAAACAGACAAAAATAACTCCTTGTAGGTAATAGTATGCAAAATTTGAAAACTCATTAACTTTAAAAAATATAACTAAAAAATTAGTTTTTTAAGTTGTTATGCCTACAATTTTTTTTTTAATTTAATAAAATTTTTTGAATTTACAAGCTAAATGAGACAATTAAAAGCGATCGTACGATACTAAGATTATTTAATTTGGTAGCTTTTTGGAAAGATTTTAAGCTTTATGCTAAAGAATGTCGTTAAACATGGAGGTCGTGGCCGAATTTGAACCGCTAAATGCAGAAAATTTCTTGAAAGTGGCTGCTTTCTTAGATTTTTTAATACTCAACATTGTTTTAATGACCCCCCCCCCGAGTTTTAATCTGGAAACGGAAATCTTAAATTTTATTGATCAATTAACTCTAGAAACAAAAAACATAAACTTTTGACGCATCGACGTGCCGAAGCACCCCTTTAGCGCTTATATTAAAGTTAGGGGTCGTGATTTTACTTAGTAATAAATTTAGGGGAGCAGGAAGGTTCCCCGACACCGGTTCACCGACGGACGATTCACCGATAAGATGCAGGACAGAATGCTTTTAAATAAAATCGAACTAACGTCATAAACTTCTGGAAACCCTCTATGGTTTAAGAAGCCGACGAAAGAATTTTGAGTTATGAGGCGGGCAATGTTTTTAAATAAATTGCGTGTTTTAGCATATTTTTTCAAATGGGTTAAATCAGAAATTGATTCAATACTTGCTAGATTTTAATATTGAATTTCGTAAGTTCAAGCACATTGGTGACACAGAGATGAAACTTAAAATTTCTCTATTTAAAAACATTATGTCCCGAACCTTATCGGCGAATCGTCCGTCGGCAAACGGTGTCGGCGAATAGTCATGTACCCTAAATTCAAAGATAAATTCTTACTTTTCTACATGGGTTGTAATTGTATTAGTAAGCAGCATCGGTGCTAGTGCATTTTTTTTCTAGATTCCGCCATTTTTACAGATTTTCTAAGAAAAATGTCATAACTTTTTGCACAACAACCCCAAATTAAACCTTGTTGGTTTCATTCGGTAGCGTTTAAATGGATCTATTTGCCAGCTAAATTTCATAAAATTTATGAAGTAATTAAGAAAATAGTGGCCAAAAATTTCAAGTAATTGACATAACTATTTAAAAAGTTAATGGAATTTTTTGAATATAGAAGGCAGGCTAACAAAGCGCTATCGGACGATACTAAGATTGCTTATTTATTCGGTGTTTAGGCGGATCCTTCAAACAGCGCCACACATGGTCACAGAGCAGGAGGTGTTGTAGCTTTACATATGATGGATTTTATAAAATTATATAATCAAATTTCCTATATATTTTTGATGATAGACTTAATTGATTTTTTATGAATAATTAAACTCATTCAAAATTTTTCATTAATTCTTTCGGTAAAGGTCTTTGTGAATACCATGCAAATCATGCTCATAGTTCTGGTAAATTTATATATAAAAAGTGATAATTTATTTAAGATTAATTAGAATTGAATGCTATTTTGATAATTTTCAGGCATATAACTATTATTAAAAAGATTAATAGTTCATACCTAAAGATGGCGATGGTATGCGTAAGATGTTTCTATCTTGCATTTTCATATATTTACAAGGAAAATAAAGAAACAATCTTTAAAGATTAGGCAAGCAAAACTTATGTAAAGATGGAATTATGGAATTACTTTTTCTCAGCTTCACGCACCTCGTTATTCGGGCGGGGTGTTATAGTCGGTGATAGGTCGTTTCATAAAAACCGCCACACAACTTTCTTAAACCACTATAAAAGTTTTTGGAATTTGGATCGCTAATAGAGTTAACCAAGAGCTATCAGATTATATCAATATTGCTTCATTTGGGTGCGTTTGAGCAAAGTAATGAAGAGTTTTTGCAGGAAGATCTGCAAAATAGCAGTTATGCAACGCCCAAAGTGGTGGTTTTTATAAAACGAACCAGCACATTATTAGTCCAGAAACTCCCAGACTAACGCAGAGATCCCAAATTTCAAGGAAGTTTACTCGACTCGGGAACCTAGACTGTAACTCTGAAGAATTAGCAATTTCTTCTATGAGCTTGTTAATAAAAAGAATTGAAATATTTCCAACAAATAAATAATAATATATTTTATATAACTGTTTTATTTTGCAGATTCGACCTCTGAAGAATCCAGTATGTGTTATGATTATTTAATAGATTCTTAATAAATATTTATTATTTTAAGCCAGGTCAAAGCAGGAAACAGATAAAATGGGCGAAAACTTTTAAATATTGAAAAAATCATTTAAAAAAATATTTAGATCCCGTTATTTCTGATCATTAGTCAAAGGAAGGAATTTCGTGTTAGTCCCAAACGGATTTGATTTGACTTTCTTGAAAACTTTCACAATATTATTTAAATAAAAAAATCTCTGTATTGGAAGTTTTTGCGATTAAGTTTTTGAATTTGAAAAAACTGGTTATCCTCATGCTTGGGCTTAGCATTCAATGTATTTTAGTAAAGGTTTTAATTTAAAAGTCCAATATTAAGTTTTCAGCAAAGACAAAAAATAATTAAATAATATTGATTTGCAGTGGATTCTGACTCAAGTTCGGGAGAGTTCGATATTGCGAAAAGTAAATTAATACCTATTATTATTTGCTTAAATAATGATTTTTCTTGAGTGGAACAATGCGTTTTCTTTTGATAATTAATTGACTAATAATAGAAAAAAAATTTTTAAAAATTTATTAAAATTTAAATATAAAAATAAAAAAATTCGTTTTATATGCCTTTATTTAAG
This sequence comes from Heterodera filipjevi, assembly GCA_039877585.1. NCBI lineage: Eukaryota > Metazoa > Nematoda > Chromadorea > Rhabditida > Heteroderidae > Heterodera > Heterodera filipjevi. The sequence continues at coordinate 1,652,224 of JBDPZO010000003.1, forward strand.
ATCAACTGCATGCTTTGACGGATGAACAAATTGCGATAAATTTACAAAAAGAAGAATATAAAAAAATTGTCAAAAAATAGATAGGAATGTTTCACTTTGCGCAAGATCATTTTTTATGCGGAATGATTTGGCATAAATTTGTTGATTAATTTTTTGCGCAAAATTTTATTCATAATTAAAGGATAATTTTTTTTTTAAATCCTAAAATAGAAATGGCGATCTTTCTGTTTTTCTTGCTTTTTTTCACTTAATCATCTACCAAAAAGGCGGCCTACATCTTTTATTACTAGGGCTGCCATTGTTTGGCATAAAAGGCGCCTAAAAAGGCACTAAAAATTTCAAAAAGGGCATGAACACCATTAAACGTGCTGTCGCGTTTTATAAAAACCGCCACTCAGTCGCGTTTTATAAATCCGCCATTTTTACTGATTTTTCGTATAAACAATGTCATAACTTTTGACAGAAGCAACCAAATTAAATAATCTTGGTATTATAAGATAGCTCTTGGATTACTCTATTAGCTGGTTAAAATTCAAAAAATTTCGTTAACTTTAAAAAAATTGGAGCTAAAAAAGTAGAAAAATTACCATAAATCTTGAAAAACTTAACGAAATTTTTTGAAATTTAGTAAGCCAACAAAGCAATACAAATGCTATCGTACAATACCAAGATTGTTTAATTTGGTTGCTTCTGAGAAAAGTTATGATAAGATTTATATGAAAAATCAGTAAAAATGGCGGATTTATAAAACGCGACTGGGTGGCGGTTTTTATAAAACGCGCAAGCACCTTAATTAAATAGCTTTTAACATTCATTTATAAAAAAAAATATAAAAGTTGGAACATATTTTTTTTGCGAATCTTATTTGTCCAAGGGAATTAATAATTTTTTTTTGGTTTTTAAAATTGGGCGTCAAAACTTTGTGAATCATAAAATGGATGGCATATAATATGAAATATACATAACGAACAATATATTTTGGAGACAACATGAGATTTTTATTTATTTTTTTAATTTCAGATACAATAACAAAAAATTAGGGGTAAATAAAAAAATAGACTTTTAATAAAAAAAAAATCTTTATTTAGATCGTATGTATTTTTTAATATTATTTACTTATATTATTGGGCTTCAAGTTTCAGTGCATAATTACAATTTTATTATTACTTCATATATTCCGCCATTTTACAGTTTTTTGATAAAAACAAAACTTCCTAGAGCAGAACCTATTGGCCATCCTCCAGCCACTGGGGTTTGTCATTATTTTTTATTCTTTAATAATTTCTTAAATTTGGCACACCATATCTCGGCAATCGCGCTCATTTAGCAAAAAAAAATAACCTTTTTTTTAAGAACCTAGGGGTGCTCTACCTATCACCAAATTTCATTCAGAAACTCCACGGATACCTGGCCACCTTCCTTCTTTCTTCATGAGCTCAGAAACTCACAAATTATGAATTAATTTTCTCATAAAGAGACGCTTAAATTCTGACGAACCCTGGACACTTAAGTCCAGGCATTTGTATAAAAAACGTCAAGTTCGCTATAGTAAAGCCGTTTTCTTTTCTCTTCTGGTTAACAGACATAGTCGAATGTTTTTATATTCAACAAAATTCGCTATAAAATCTTATTTTAGCATTTTAATAATAATTTATTATTTTTTTAATATATAAATTCATAAAAATTAATACCAATCTATAATTCAATAATTGTATAGCAAAATTGTTTAATATTAAAGTGCAATTTTATGTTTAATCATATACTTCGATTTTACCATACTTTATGTCTATTTTTATTAAAAATTCTTCACATTTACATGCGATTGCATTATTTTAGGATGGGTAGGTTAATTTTTTCCATTTTTCCTCTAATGTTTTGTTTTACCACAAAAATATTTTTCTTTTTACATTTGCGATGCTTTTCAAATAAACCATTAAATAATTTTGCTATTCAACTTTGCTTGGCTCCAGGAATTTTTCATCCGTATTTTTCCTTAATTAAACCATTTCAGATTTACAGAACATTGAAAATATTAGTTCCAATCACATTGATGTAAAATATGGCTACAAAAAAGCGATATTTGGGGCTGAATATAAGGAATCCGACCTAAATAAAAAAAAACACCCAATCCAACAATAAAAGAATGAAGGATCAAGAAAATAATTAATTATATTTAGTTAAGAACTATAAAAAATGAGATTTGTACAATTCTGTCTTTTTTTATATTTCCTGTTTTACTCAATGGAAGGCTATAATGGTAAGTAAAATTATATAATAATGACTATAAACTAGGTGTAAATTAAATAAGTGTAAAATAGAGTTTTAATAAAATTTTATAGTATGTCTACTTTTTCAAAATTAAAAGGTTAATGTTTTAATTCAAAGCCCAACGGCTAAAAAAAATACTGCAAACAGTTGAATTTATTAAAGAAAAAAAAACAATTTAAAGCTTTGGGACCGAGTTTTTAATAATGTAATTTTTTAGCCCTAAATCATTATTTTAACCAGCTCGGAAAATTTTCGGTGAGAAACTGCTTAATATTTTGACAAGAAAAAAAATTAGAAAAAATTTAATTTTTGCGTTTCAAAAATTTCGTTTTGCGTTTCGATTTCGAGTTTCCACTTTCATTGTGTTTCGCCCAGGCCTGTTCCCCAATCAGAAGAAGTGGGCGAAATTTCTAGTTTCGAATTCCAGGTTTTTGCATTCCGAATTTCACGTTTCTTTTTCGGGTAAGACCCCGAGCTCGAAAAAGAGTCCTTGTAATAAAGGTTTTGGAATTTAGAATTTCTTCAAAATGCTGTAATCTATTAACAAATTAGAACAAATATTTCAAAAATTATCCCGGTAGCGCATATCGGCAACCACATTCGCTTTGGTTTTGCAAAACTTTCTCAAAAATTCACCAAAATTAATTATGTTTTGCTGTTTAACACATTTTCATTTTGTGATTTTTGAATGGGCCAAAGAGGGCAAATTTTGTATTTATTAAAAATGAGGAGCTCCAATAGACTGGTAAAATTAGATCGGCAAAGCTCGAGTTTAAAGGATCGATAAAGTAGAGTTCAAAGGATCTGAGGAATTAATTTTTCAATACAAAGAAAAATTCAAATTTTTTTGTAGTTTTATTCAGAGTTTCTAAAATTCTGGTTGTTTGCTTTTGAAATTCGGCTTTAGGGGCTTGAAAAAATTTTAGTTTCGTTTCCAGTTTTGTTTCGGGTCTTTCGTAGAGTTTCACCCGTCTCTGATTTGGATAGGTGAAAATATTTTTTTAAATAAAAATTTTTCTCCGCCCATGACCATATAGCATAATTTTCAGGCGCTCCAGTGTCAACCCAAAAACCGCAATTGCCGATTACTAATTCTACACCAACACATTTAGTAGAAGTATTTTAGAGTTATAACTGTTTATAAAAAAAATGTTGTAAAAAATCTTCGTACCCAAGAATGATTTAAAGAGGCCAAAATGTTTTTATTCATTTTAAAAAAATTGCTATTTAAATTTTATCTTTTGATCTTTAAGCATAATTAATTTTTTTTTTTATATTGGTAATTTAGCAAGTGTAAGACAAGCCTATTCATTTTTTACTTATAGTGTAGGATTTCAAAAAAAAATTATAACAACATTGAATTGCAATAACAAAATTTTATGTGAATGAATTTGCATTTTCTCTATTACCGTTTCGTAGCAGGGACAACAACCCAATTTCGCGAATGGAATGGACCAACAAATGCCTCCAGAGATTGGACCGATTTGTGAGTTAAATAAGTGTAGAATAATAGTGCATAATAAATTTTTTTTTTTTTGAATATATTTTTTATATTGTAAACGATTTTCTGTCAAATTTTTGTAAATATTTAAAATAAAAATTTCCCACCATCAATTCCTTTAGAAATGATTTACTTACAAAAATTCATAGAAGATTTCTGTATTTGATTCAGAAGATGAGTACCCTTTTTACCGGTTTATTAAAAGAGAGCCCCTGTTTACGCCAGATCCAAAAATTGCCAATTTGGACATTTATTTTGGCCCGATGATTATTTTTTGTTCAACCTGCAAAAATAATATATATATATATATATATATATAAATAATTTCTCTTATTATAAGTTAAAATTTTATAAACTTTTAGATCTGGAAAAGATAGGTTTGTACAACAACAATAATTATTATCTGCATAAATGAAATCAGATAAGTGATTTAAAATTAATAAATTTTCACTGTTTAATGGGGCCTTATGGTGCCGACAGGCACCATTGGGGCTTTAGTTGTTAAAAGATTTTGCTCTTATTTCTGAGTCCCAAATTTTCACAAATTCTATAGGGTTTTTGGCGGTGTCGACGGTCGGCATTCTTAGAAATCAGAACAAATGGCTAACTCTGTTGTCTACAATTATCATTGATTAATTTAACTAATTAAGCTCAATCTGGTGCAAAAATAACTGGAATACCAAAAAGTGGCAGTTCAGTAACAATTCTATCTATCAAATTAAATGATCCACCTGTGATCGAAGTGAAATATAAATGTGGATGTATAAAAGAACTAACAATACTAGAGGTTTATCAAGGCGGACGCATAACTGCCCGAAACCATAAAGGAAAAGAGTTGCATGGGCAAATCACTGCGGGTTTGACGATGCATTAAACTGCACATTAAATTTAATTAGATTTTATTAAGATAATTCTGCGTCTAATTTTTGTGAATTTTATCAAATAAAATTAAAAATTTCTTTAACTCCCTTGAAAATTAATGAATTCGATAAAAGCCCGTGCTACCAAAAGGACTAGCCTTTAATTTTGTTCTAAAATTGTTTTTTTTTAAAGGGTCTCGTCATGCAGGCGGGGAATTTTTGAAATTTGGTTGTAAACTATAAACAAATAACTAACCCTCAGATGAGATTTCGCTGATTGTCAGGCTATCACTTATTTCAGTGGTGCGGAGCCGTTATTTAAAACCATCAAAAAGAGCGTTTTATTAAAGAACCTATCATTATGAAAAATTTTAACAAATAACTAGTCATAACTTTGCTCCAAGGCTACCAAATTTTATATTCTTGATATCATTTGATAGCCCTAAGTCATTTCTATTTTCCTGCATAATTTCAGAAAATTTCTTTTAACTAAAAAAAAGTTATGGCCAAAGGAACTCAAAAAAACAACATTTCAATAGCATTTTTTTTTATTATTGGATTCGGCTTAACTCATTTTTAGTTAAAGCATATTTAAATTTTAATTTTAATAAAATTATCTTTTTTTAAGTACGTGAAGTTGGAGATAATTCAAACCCCTCAACAGGCAAGTCGTAAACAATCATTAAATTAAAATGATTAATTAAAGCCAGCATGGGGTTTTAATGGCGCCGCTGAAGTGATTGGTAGCGCTATTCAAGGAGCGTCCTCATTGGTGTCAAAATTGGTGTCTGGCAAACAAAAAAGTCAAATTTTAATTACTCAGCCCCCAAGTCATTCGTATGACATTGAAACCAGTAGTTTCCGGTTCGATATATTTACTAAGTTTGTTGATTTAGAAAAATATACAGGCACGAAAATCTTAAAGAAATGTGATTTTTAAGAATTTGTTTTTTTAATTATATGGACGAAATTTATCCGAGTGCTTTTTTTATACTAAATCCTGAAATTGGAATTCTTAAAAAATATGTACCTATTTTTAAGGCAGATAAGAGGGATTATTGTAAGTTCCAATTTAGTAAATATTATACGTTTTTTATGATTTAAACTATTTTTGTGTTTAAATGGACTAAAAAATAATTTTATTTTTGCTTCCCATTTTAGATCAGCAAAATAATGGTGTACTGCCACAATGTAAGTTCTTAGTAGATACTAATACTTAAGTCAATTTAATTAAATTAGCTGCCTTAACTTCTCGATTATTTATGAAATTGAATAGTTTTAAGAAAAAGATTTTTATTAAAATTAATTAAAATATATATGTTAATTAATTCAATACAAAAGAAAAAAAGAAGTTGATTTTATAATAATAATAATAATAGTAACTAACAATTTTATTTAATTTTTGGAAAAGTTATTTAAATGATATTTACTTTATTATGTCTACATTTAATTTAATTTTTTTTTTTTGTACATACATATCGAGGATAAAGCAGAGTTCTCGGATTTTCAAAAAGAAAAACGGGATTGCAAAGCCCAAATTTTTTCGGAATTCAAAAATGGACCTATCTAAAAAGCACCAAATTTTCTAAAATCGAGACAACATTATTTCAGAAATTATTCTTTTAATTAAAATGGCTCATTTGTTGTAACCTAGCAAATTTCTATTTATTAATTTGTAGTTATTTCGCAGAGCAAATAATACAATAATTCTCAAAATAAAAATTGAACTTCATTTTTAAAAATTATAAATATAATATACTTTTAGTTCGTCGTACCACCTGATTATTTGTCTGAATTAACAACACATTCATTGACTGATATGATTTAAAACAACGCGCTCATGTTAAGCATCATTTATGTGTTTTTTGTTTATTCTGTTCGGGGTTTTGCGGTTATTTAATTTTCTATGGATCTTTTTTTTTTGTAAAGTACTGTATAAACTATTGTTGATATAAAAGAGCGTGGGTAAATTTTTCAAAATTTTCTTTGATGGCGCTTAACGGCCCCAGCTGGCCCTTTGGGCTAATGTTTTCTTAAAATATACAAAACCTGTTAATAATTACATCCAAAGTTGTAAGTAAATTGTGCAGAAGTTGTATAATTGTATGAAACGCGTAAAATACAGGGTGCGCCAAAAGTTCCCGACCACTTTTTAAATCTCTATAACTTTTTTTATTTTTGTTTTCATATAAATTTTTTATACTCATTTTGTAGCTTATTCTATCCTCTATCATGATCAGTAAATCTAATTTTGTAATGCCTTTGTTAGAGCTATAAAAAAATAGTAGTATAAATATTGAAAATTTAAGACCTAAAAAGTGCCGAATTTTTGGAGAATTAAAAATTCATCCATATTATTATACATTATCCATTTTTAAAGATTTATATATCATTCGATAGCATAGGATCTTTAGAATAATTTCTTCAAAAAGCTAAGTGATCTGATAAGTTCTGGAAAAGTTAGGACTTGGAATGTCAAAAAGGAGCTGCGGCAGTCTCTTTTTTTCTATCTTTTTACCTTAATTTTCCTGAAATATAATTTTATGTCTTCATTTTGTGGTAGCAAATAAAGCACTTTGAAACCTTTCGAATGATACCAAAAAAGCTTGGAATAGTTGGTTTTATTATGAGTTATGCCCCAGCCAAAAATCGCGAAATGCATATTTTTTGAAAATTGGGTTTTTGGCACCACAGCGCGGGTCCAACATGCTCGCCTGTTCTGAACCCAAAAAATTATTCTTTTTGTGCTATTCCTTGGCCAGGGCCTGTGCCAAATCCCACAAAATTTGGAGTCTTTACGACAAGCCCTTCTTCGGGAATGGGATAAAATTTCCGTCCAAGAGCTGCGGCGAATCGTCGAAAATTTTACTAAGCGTTTGCGTCTCGGCATCCGCGCTAAAGACGGGCACTTTAAAACCAATTGATTATTATTATTCTCTATTATGTTTGTTATTTGTTTGTTTTTGTTTTTTGTATTTATCTTTGTTGTGAATAAAGTTATGAGCAAAAATGTGTGGTCGGGAACTTTTGGCGCACCCTGTACTTGTAATAATTATGAACAACTTGTGTATTAGTTGTAAGTCCCAAATAGCGTGCAACTCACAAATTCACACACCTAGATCTGATTACAGGAGCTTCTAATGGAAACAACTCGCTTTATCCCCCATTCTACTAATTAAAACAAAGCTTCCCACTGTTTTTGTTAACACAATTACTAAGGACTATCTTGACGGAATGTTGACCAATTTGCCAATTTTTATACTAATAATAATAACGACGATCAACTCTATATTGCTGCTTTTTTCTCATATTTACTAGCGCCAGTGTTCAAAGCGCCCCCGGCGCTTTCCCCACAGGGCCCTGCGTGCCCTGGTTAAATATTAAGAAAAATAAAGGCATCAGGAATTTAAGTTATGACGATTATGTTCGAAAAAACTTTATAATTATTCATTTTATAATTATATTCTTGATTTTCTGGAAGATCTGATAAATTCCGCCATTTTGCAGATTTTTTGTCTAAACTCTTTATAACTTTGTTCCAGCACAACCAAATTGCATAATCTTGTATCATCCGATATCTCTTGGTTAGCTTTATCAGCCTACCAAATTTCAAAAAATTTGCTTAAGCTTTGAAAAATATAGAGTTTTTGTACCTTTATAGCTACAACTTTCTTAAAATCTCAATCATATTTTTTGAATCTGGTAGGCTGATAAAGCTTACCAGAGCTATCGGATGATACCAAGATTATGCAATTTGGTTGCGTTTGAGCAAAGATATGAAGAGTTTTAGACAAAAAAACTGCAAAATGGCGGAATTTACGAAACGCCCATAGTGGCGGAATTTACGAAGCGACCCAGCACGCTAGAATCCTTATTATTCAAAGCCTAACAGCTAAAAATACTGCCATAGGGAACAAATATGCTGAAAATAGTTGATTTTGTTAAATAAAAAAGATTTAAAGCCTTGGCCGCATGTTATAAAAAATGTGCTTATTTTGGACCCCAAATCCTTATTTTTAACCAGCGATGTCCTTATTTCGAGAAATTTACGATGGGAATCCTGTATTAATCAGATAAGTTTTTTTTACGTCAATATAACGTCAATATATTTTCACTTTTTTTTGTTCATTCAATTGTCTTCCAGATGGAGAAACAGTAGTTCTAGCAATTCACAGAATTATCATCTTGAGAGATTATTAAAAATTTTTATTAACACTTTTTTCCTCCTAAATTTACCATTTTCTCCAATTTTTTCAACAATTTCTTACCCAAAACCCATTCTTGACAGTGCTTGTTTCAGTTCCGGTTAATCGGTGCCACGCGGACTGGTCCCGGAATCCCAGTTTTTCAAAAACCGGGAACGGGACCGGGATCAGAAAAAGCCGGGACTCCGGAATCAATCTCGGCCGGGAACCCGGTCTCGTACAACCCTAATAAGTCTACATTTAATTTTTTGTACAAATATCGGAGATGAAGCTGAGTTCTCTGATTTTAAAAAGAAAAAAAATTTTGTAGCAAATTACATTTGACATTTATTAAGAGGAAACACTTCGGGATCTACTGAAGTTTCAAGAAAGTTCACAAAAATTTTCAATTATGTTCTCTGATTATCTTAGTTCTGTGCTTGGAATTGGTTACTTATCAAGACAAGGATGGTATTTCCAAAAAGTGGGAATTGAATTTTCATGAATTGGAGCAATTTAAATTTAACTTCTGTTAAAGTGGCGGAATTTAGGAAAATTACCGGCACGTATTATCTAAGCTCTCAAACTTAAAAATGATAGTTAGACTTTCTTATAAAGAGATTGTTCAGTCCCGACGAAGCTTGGCCACTTCAGTCCAGGCAGACTTTTGTATAAAAAACGAGAAGCGTACCATCTTTTTTTATAGCCATATTACTTCGATTTGGTTTTTTTGACCACTTTAGTTTTTGAGCCCAGATATTTATTTACCAGTCCGAGGTCGAAATTTTGTTATTAAAACAAATTTTATAATAAATTATTTTATAAATTTTGCCAATTTACTAATCAATTATGGTATAGCAAAAATATTTAATGTGAAAGTGCCATTTTATGCTTTTTCATTACTTCGATTTTTCATTCAAAGTTTTTGCCCATATTTGGCCTATTTCATGGCAATTTTTATGAAAAATTCTTCAAATTTACAGGTAATAAAATTATTTTTGGTGGGTAGGCCAATTTTTTTTTCTTTTACCTCTTTTTTAATGTTGGTACATTGATTTTACTAAAACAATTGTAAAAGGAGCATAATAAATACGAAATTGCATTATTATTTTACATTCTATATTCAGTCATTTCATTTTACCAAAAATATTTTTGTTTTGTTAATAAAGTGGCGGCCAATAAATGCTTTTCAGCTTTACCTGGCTCTAGAATTACTCCCCTGCGAATTTCCCTATTTTTATGCCATTTCCAGGTTTACAGAGTATAATATCATGAAGGAAGGATCCAATCAGACTTTTTGTTCAACTTTAAATTTATGCTAGCAGGAATTTTTTTTTCATATTTAAAACTAAAAATTATTTATTTATTGTCCGACAAATTCGACGCATTAACTTTTTCTCGATGGCAGCAACCTCTGTCATTGACTTGGTCCATCCATGAGTTTTGGCACTTGCCACACAATGAAAACCCCCCCCCCCCTCCCACTCCTCCCCTGCTAATGGGATTTCGAAAATATTTAGTTTCACTTCGAATTTCGTTTCGGGTCCTTTGCTGAGTTTCGCTTGTCCCTGAACCGGAAGACTTTTACTGCCTGAGAACGGTGAAAATCTTTTATTTCGGCATCACAATTTCAAAATCTAAGAATTTAAGTATGAATAAAGTTTTTTTTTTAAAAAATATTATTTTTGGGGAAAAAATCGGAATTAATCGGATTTTTGGCCATAATCGGAATCGGGTTTTTTAATCGGAATCGGATTTTGTCCGGCTCGGCACATCCCTAGTGCCTGGCCTTGTCCTCTTCCAGGCAGGGTGGAGGGGGGGGGGCCTTGCCGCAATTCGTTGTCAATCTGCAAATAATCATAAGCAAGAGCTTGTGTTGTTCGTACTCTAGAAACCAAGAAATCAACCATATTTGATCCACTATGATGAAGAAACTATATAGGAGTTTATTGCAAAATTCTTTTACCAAAAAATACTTAGGCAGTGCCATAAAAGACCAAGAGATTTTGGTTTTAATTTTAAAAAAAAGTTAATGATTGACCTTTACAATAAGTTTGTAAGTGAGTTTTTCAATATAAGTTGTTTTTTTATTATTGAATCAATCACAGTAATCTGATTTAGATGCATTCAAACCATTCTCTCATTATGCTCTATCTTTTTACTTTTATTGGATTATTCAATTTTATTTCAACGACTGGTGATGATGGTTTAGAATGTAGTGCATGTTTAGGAGAGATAATGGGAAATGAAGAACAAAAAAAATGCGGCAGCAACGACTGCAAAGTAAATAAGACAATTAAGACTATAATAATTAGGGCAGGGACTTTTAGTGACGAAAAATCTCAAAATAGTTAACTAAATTGTGAAAAAATGCCAAAATAGTGACGAAATTGTGAAAATTTTTATTTTTTTTTTATTCCAAGTGTTCGTTGCAATTACAATGTGGTACATTTCAAAATTCTCAGGCAAATTTTCGCTGCTATTTTTTAATAAAAATTTTTTTTAAAAAAAATTTTTATTGACTAATTTTGATCAAACTTTTTTGGTTTTGAAAAAGTCGTTTCTTAGGGGTGTATTTTTTTGCAATTTTTTAGGATCATTAGGAATACATTTTTTGTTTTTTATTGCATTTTTCTTAAGGAAATTCCCCAAAATCCTAAAATAATGAGTAAAATAGTGTCGAAACCCCAAAATAGTGAGTTAACTATTTTAGTGACAAAAACGCCAAAATAGTGATTTCTAGTGACGAATAGTGACGTTCAAACGAAGAATTTTTGCGCTAAAAATATTTTTTTCGTGCTTTTCTCAACGATAGAAAGCTGTAGAAAAAATAGTTAAATCACTAAAAGTCCCTGCCCTAATAATAATTGACTTTAATTACTTTTTTATAGAAATTAATACACAAAGAATGTCTTGACAAATGGAAAACGTTAGTTGTTGTATTTTTAAATTGTTTATTTCTCTTTTCATTTTTCAGGACCTCAGGCAAAAATACCTGCCCCTCCTGTAACTGGGAGTTTCCAACTCCGGTAATAGTCTACTACTTATTTGTCGGGACCACTCGGTTCGGCGCGCTCAGTTCGGCGCGCTCAGTTTCGCTCGCGCCGAACTGAGCGCGCCGAACCGAGACCGACCGTTAATTTGTATATTTAAGCTGCCAAGTGTGCATTTCTTGAAAGGGCCAATTTTTATCATGGTGCTAGTGCATTTCCCAAAAACCGCCACCCATGCGCATTTCCTAAATCCGCAATTTTTGCTAAATTCTTGAATAATTCAAGTCATAACTTTTCTCAAACGCAACCAAATTAAACAATCTTGGTATCATCCGATAGCTCTTAGTTGCTTATGTAAGCTTGTTAAATTTCAAAAAAGAATCTAGTTTTTCTAAGGTTATGGCTATTATTTCCACTTTTTCGCCACAACTTTTTCAAAACTTTATGAAATTTTCTGAAATTTAGCAAGATTATAGAGCAAGTAAGAGCTATCGGATGATACCAAGATTACGTGCTGGCGCGTTTCCTAAAAACCGCCACTCATGCGCGTTTCCTAAATCCGCCATTTCTGCTGAATTTTCGTATAAATCTAGTCATAACTTTACTCAGAAGCAACCAAATTAAACAATCTTGGTATCATCCGATAGCTCTTAGTTGCTTATGTAAGCTTGTTAAATTTCAAAAAATTTCGTTAAGTTTTGAAAAACGCCAAAATAGTGATTTCTAGTGACGAATAGTGACGTTCAAACGAAGAATTTTTGCGCTAAAAATATGTTTTTCGTGCTTTTCTCAACGATAGAAAGCTGTAGAAAAAAATAGTTAAATCACTAAAAGTCCCTGCCCTAATAATAATTGACTTTAATTACTTTTTTATAGAAATTAATACACAAAGAATGTCTTGACAAATGGAAAACGTTAGTTGTTGTATTTTTAAATTGTTTATTTCTCTTTTCATTTTTCAGGACCTCAGGCAAAAATACCTGCCCCTCCTGTAACTGGGAGTTTCCAACTCCGGTAATAGTCTACTACTTATTTGTCGGGACCACTCGGTTCGGCGCGCTCAGTTGGGCGCTCGAGCCGAACTGAGCGCGCCGAACCGATCGAGCCGAACTGAGCGCGCCGAACCGATCGAGCCGAACTGAGCGCGCCGAACCGAGACCGACCGTTAATTTGTATATTTATTTGTGTAATGGAGAGAATGGGCTTTGCCCTTCTTGAATTGTACAAGAGGGTGCTAGCTCGTTTGATAAAGCTGCCAAGTGTGCATTTCTTGAAAGGGCCAACTTTTTATCATGGTGCTAGTGCATTTCCCAAAAACCGCTACCCATGCGCATTTCCTAAATCCGCAATTTTTGCTAAATTCTTGAATAATTCTAGTCATAACTTTTTTCAAACGCAACCAAATGAAGTAATCTTGGTATTGTTTGATAGGATTTTACTTGCTTCTGTAAGCTTGCTAAATTTCAAAAAAGAATCTAGTTTTTCAAAGGTTATGGCAATTATTTCCACTTTTTTCGCCACAATTTTTTCAAAACTATGAAATTTTCTGAAATTTAGCAAGATTATAGAGCAAGTAAGAGCTATCGGATGATACCAAGATTATTTAATTTAGTCACTTTTGAGCAAAGGCCACCCGCGAGCACTTTCCCGTTATTTGTTTTAAAAAAGTTATAAACTTTAAGGAATTCAAGGAAGAAATATTAAAGTGAAAAAAGAAATTTCTGAAAGTTTCAATTAAAAAAGCAGCAGATTTTTTTTTTAAATTACCTGAAACCCAAAAATTTTGTTTCTCAGAAAACCCCTTGATTTTTTTTTGATTCGGGGTTTTGGATAACACTTTTTCTGGAAATTTTCTGAAAAAATTCATTATTCTTTTTTTTCAAATTTTTGTGGTAGCCAAAGGCCTTAGCAGTTTTACAAAATGAGCCAGTACGGTCTAAGCACAGTCCAACAGACTACATTCTTTTTAGTGAAAATCTTTTAGCATTTTGTGCCTAAAATTTCAAGTTACCAAATTCTCGATTCCTGAATGAATAAATTACTTATTTTAAAAAAAAAGTTATGAAACCAAAAAAATTCATTACCTTTAATTATACCCTAACATCTTAAAGCCAAGGTTTGAAAAAAGGATTCTACGCAAAAAAAAATTTGTTCATTTTCTTCAATTGCTTTTTTTAATCTTTTTTATTAATACACGATTTTGTTCCTTTTAAGCCTGCCGCGCCAAGCGACCTTACTGGTGATCACCGTACAGCAACAGTCCACCCACCAAATCCTGGTCAGTCGAATCCGGCTCAACATACTGGTATTTATCTACTGACTTAAATTTTGTGCTTGGTCATTTCATAAATTCGCACCCCAACTCTCCCCCGAGAAATTACTTTAAAATTTTTTGAAAATTCATGAGAAAATAAATACATGTTTAATCATATAAAAACTTATAACAAAAAAATATCAAATATTTTAACTGTCCATAGTATATTCCATGCTTTCCAGCGTCAAACCAAGTACCGCAACTGCCGCGTACCAATTCTACGCCAACAAATGTATGCAGAAGAACATTTTCAAGTTTTTATAAATGGCCATCAAAAAAAAAATATATATAAAAACTATGGGTACAAAGAATAGATCTCGGGTAAGCAACAAGAAAACGAATTTTTTAAGAAAAATCGCTATAAACCTTAAAGACAAATAAATTGTTTATTTATTTTAACGATTTGCGAAACGCTAAACAATTAAAAAATAATAATAATAAATATCACTATTCCATACTTCGCGATTTATGTCCATATTTCGATATTTTGACATAATGGCCATATTTTGCCTTCATCTGGGGGACAACATATCGGCACTCTGGTATTCTTGAATGAAGAAAAAAAAATTCTGGAATATAATTTTATTTCAATTTTTTGGGTTTGATTTCACAGGTTGCTCGTAAAGCGCCGCGGCGTATGATTTCGCTTCCACAAATGCGCTCCGCTGTTGTTGACTGGGGCAAAAAGATGCTAGGTCGTTCAAAAAAGGTGACAAATGGACTTTTCGTTTAACTGCCAACATTACCATGGGCGAAGAGTTTCATTTCATACGCACTCCTCCGAGAAATTTATTTAAAAAAGTCAATTTTTTATGGATTTGATACTTTAAAAAATCGTAAATAAGTAATTGCTTCAAAAATTCAATAATTTTGTAAAAAAATTTTCACTGTGTTATTAACACCCGTGTCCCAACATTTGCGGTCCCGACATTTGCACGACTTTTGCGGTTATGTCCAAAATGTCTTCAAATTTTTGTTGCTTTAATCCCAAATGCTTTAAAAAGCTTTGATAGAGGCTAATATATGAATTTTGTTCAAGAATTGTGTTCTTTGAGATTTTTGAAAAAAAAAATCATTAATCATGAAAACACCCCAATGAATTAGCTTAAGAGCCAAAAATGCTTTTTTGAATAAAATTAAGGTATAATAAAGAAATTAGGACCAATTTATTTCTGCATTTCTTTAATTTCATACCATTTTTTAAAAATTTTTATTAATACACGATTTTGTTCGATTTAAGCCTGCCGCGCCAAGCAACCCAACTCGTGGTCAACCTACAGGAAAAGTCCACCCATCAACCCCTGGTCAAGCGAATCCGACTCAACATACTGGTATATCTATGGAATAGAAATGGGCTGACAATGTAGTTTTCAGAAAAAAAATAGTTTCATAATATTAATGAACTGAATTAGATGAGTAATTTTTGAAACTTATGCAAAAATATTCAACGCCGTTAGCTACTGTGTTCATTATCGCTTATTAATTTTTTAAGTATGATCAATTTTAGAACAAAAAATGAATAGCTAATTTACAGTTTAAATTGGTTGTTTATATACCTAGGTCTAGCAACAGCAATTAATTGAATCGAATACAAAAAACTAGTGTAAAAACATGAATTATACAATTAAATTCAGATGATGCCCCGCCAAGTCCTAATGGGATGTCGTCGTACGGTAAGTAACAAAAATTCTTCGAGGGTTAGACAAATAAAAATTACTCATGAATTTATTTCGCAAAAATAATCAATCCAATAAAAAAGCTTGAATTTTTTACTTGTACCAAAATTTAATTACTAATAATTTAGAAAAATAACAATTACAAAATTTTATATTGCCAAAAATTTGGTTTCTATGGATGCTTATGCGTTTTATAAATCTCCATTTTTACTGATTTTCTAGGAAAAACAGGCATAACTTTTTTGTTCAAAAGCAACCTAATTAAATAATCTTGGTACCCTCCGGTAGATTTTGAATGGCTATATTAGCATCAAAATTTCAGCAAATTTGATAATAAAAAGTCGTGCAAGTAAGTACAAAAATGACATAACAAAAATAATTTTCAAAATTTGTCAAGCTAATAGAACAAACAAATCACGAGCTATCGGAAGGTATTAAGATTATTTAATTTGAAGCTTCAATTACATCTCTAAATGTTTTTCAAAAATTCAATTTTAATAATGAAACATTGAAAAGGATACATTTAAGACGAGCTAATTGCATTACAATACATGATTGATGATATTGATGAGAGTGAGAAAGGAAAATTAATAAACCGTGAAGAAGAGGAGACTGCCGACCAAGCACAATTATATAAGAGTGAGGACGTAACAGTCAATGAGGAGGAATTACGTAAAAAGGAGGAGGAGGCCGCAACTGAAAAACTAATTTTACAAATAATTAGTGGTAATGTCTCATAAAAACTATATCAATTTCTTTTATTATTTACATTCAAACAAAAAAAAATAATAATATCCTGCCACTGCCCCACCGGCAAAGCCGGCGAACAAAAATTACCATTTCATGGCTGTTTAGAAACATGTTCATATTAAGACCACGGTTAACCCCCGCTTCAAACCACCCTTATAAAGGGCATACTTATTTTATTAAGAATGCATCATAATTACAAATGAAAACTAATGAATTAATTTTTATTTAAACATAAAATTAAAAATGATTTTTTTAGACGATGCTAATTCTCATCAACATAAAAAATAAAAGAAAAGCTGATGAGTTTGGGAATCAAGACTTATTTCACAGAAGGAATTCGCTAGATTTAGCACTTAGCGAAGTGCAAAATTTTCCAAAAAAAATTGTTGCTTCTTTTTATATTTTGGTGCAAAATTTTCCAAAACACCCTTTTGTACCAATTTTTGAATATTCGAATTATGTTCATTTTGGGATCAATTGTTTTACTGCTATCTTTCTTTTCCGTCTTTTCCTTTTATTGTTTTTTTTTATTCTTACTTCATTTCCCAATCTTCCTGTGAAAACATTTGCATATTTGATCTTTTGTCTATGCATTCTATTAAAATTTTTAAGAAAAAAACTTCTAAATTGGCTAAAATAATTTTTTGTAAGCTTTACCTATTAAAAGTCTATAAGTAATACTGTATAATTAAAAAATTTACTAGGTAAATGAGGGATAAAATTAAAAAAATATTTTTTTTTTGATAAAAAACTTACTTGTTTATAGACTAAAAAGTATAATTTAATTTTTATATGATTTACGAATTTACATTTTTTTAACAATAACTTTCTTTTATGATTTTTAATTTATTATTGATTATTTAAGTCAGTTCCCAAGCAGGAGATTTCCATGAATTTATAGCGATTTTAATTAAAAGTTGTAATACAACTAATACATTTGCCTAAATTCGTATTTGAAAAAATTGTTGCGTTTTATTATTTCTTCTTAAAACAAAGCTCATAATTTAGAACTTATTTTTTCCAAATATTTTAATGCAGCTTTAAATTTTATATATTGAAGTAACTTGAATTCACGCGTGAATTATAGTGCTGTGCGGTATCCAGGGTTTTGACTCGGGAATTTTCCTATATTTTTTGCGTCTCGGTTTCCTTCCCGACATTTCGTGCTGACGCGTTTCGTAAAACTGCCCATTTCACTGATTATTCGACTAAGTCTTGTCATAACTTTTCTCAGAACCAACCAAATTAAGCAATCGTGGTATTTAAGATCGAAACGGGTCAGTTCCGTCTGGCCAGTTCCGTCTTAGTGCTTTAGGGGCCGGTTCCGTTTCGCCAGTAGAAAACTTTTTTTAAGCCTAGTTTGTTAATATAAAAATGAAATTTCAATTACTTTTAAAATAAAATCTATTTTTAAACAGCATAACTGCAAACTAGGGTTCAATATCCGCACCCGAATTACCCGTACCGGTACGGGTTTACCCGCATATTTTAAGGAAAAAACCCGCATGCGGTTCTTACCCGTAATCGATTTAAAAATTCGAAACCCGTACGGGTAAACACTGCGGGTACCCGCAAAAACGCATATTTTAAGCAGTGGTAAAGATTGGATATTTTGCAAAATTATTTAATTTTTTCAATAAAATGCCAAATTTTATGATTTATTTCTTCGTTTTTTCAATTTTTAACTAAAATGTCAAGAATGGATCTTTTTTACCCAATTTTTCTCTATAAATTTTTATTTGATTTCCCAAAAATTTTTCCGGCGGTGCCTAATCCGCATACGGGTACGGGTTTACCCGTCCGCCCTAAATTAAAAAACCCGTTACCCGCATAGAGCACTACCCGCATGCGGGTTTCGAACCCTAATTTACAGATGATCTTGTTCCAATATAAGCACAATACAACTTTTTTGAATATTCATCCCTTGAATAAATTTTCATAAATTTCTGCCAATTTTTTTCATTTTGCATCGTAGGACTTGCTCATCATCTAATTATGCGAAACATTTGTTGTCAAATTTGTTCTCCTTCTTTTACAATGAAATTTTTATTAAAAAATTCACACCAATATTCCAAACCATTGGGGAATGTAAATTTGAAGAGCTAAAGCATTATTCTATTAATAATTGCTAATGAAACCAAAAAATGACAAATTCTCACCTTGATGAAAGACTAAAAAAAGACAAATCTTACCAGGAAAATCTCTAAACGACAAAATCTCACCCCGATATAATCATTCTCACCTTAATAAATTCCGATGAATTTTGTTGAATTTAAATTTTTCTTATCAAATTTTCTCACTATTTATTGTGCCGATATTTACTGTTAAGGGTTGAGTCGACATTTTAATGTTTTGAATTGAGATGAGACTAATTCGGGGTCATATTTTGTCAACACATGCAAATGAAGACTCACACAAAGTTAGAATCTTATTAGTTCCTTAAATGTTTAATTTGGATGTTTCTGAAAAATTATGTTTTGTTCAAAAAACCGCTTCTTCAAACAAGAATCAATGTATTTATTTATTCAGTTCTCCAAATTTATCTTGTCTTATTTTTTACTCAAAGTGTTTATTATATATTAATTCTTCCTTCTTTGTAAATTGATTTGAACGTTGAAAGGACATCGCTGGTTAAAAATAAGGATTTGGGTTCCAAAATAAGGATATTTTTTAAAACACGCTTCCAAAGCTTTAAAATGCATTTTTATTCCAAAAAAATTAACTGTTTTCAGCATAAATTTGAAAAATTTTAAGCGAATGGGGGTTAAATGGTGCCGATCGGCGCCACCGGAGAAAATTTTGAAAATTATGGCGTATTTTTTAACAGACTTTCTCATAAATGGTCAATTTTGTGTCCTTTTTTAAAAATTTTAAAAAGGATTGAGTGTCCAGCGGTCCCGACAGGGGTCGGTAGAGTTTCGGCGCCCCCGTTTCGGCGCCCGTGTTTCGGCGCCCCCGTTTCTGCGCCCGTGTTTCGGCGCCCCCGTTTCTGCGCCCGTGTTTCGGCGCCCCCGTTTCTGCGCCCGTGTTTCGGCGCCCCCGTTTCTGCGCCCCCGTTTCGGCGTTGTGGTCTTTTCGGCGCCCTCGTTTCGGCGCCAGGGGCGTTTCGGCGCCAAAAAAGTTTTGAAAAAATAAGCTTATACTAAAGATTAAACCTAAACTAAGCCTTACTTCTTGAGTTAGCGTCTTAAAATCGTTCGACACTCGGAGTTGAAGCGTGAAGAGCCTAACCTGACCCGCTCCCCACCCAGAATTCTGCTGCTTATTCCAGAATCCACATATACGCAGGGATATGGGATCTAAACAGGGTTATAGCGAAAACCAGAGTTTTTATTCGTGATCAGGGGCCAATCACAATCGTGTACGGACATTTCGCCACCCAAGCCAAATTCGAACGTTTCGCCACCTTAGCAGAAATCGGACGTTTCGCCACCTAAGCAAAAATGGACGTCTCGCCACCAGTTTTGCCACCTCTAAGAAAAGCCACCCATTTGCCTTCAAAAAACTCAAATGTGTTATCACTACTCCATTCAATGCTAAAACTTTAATTTTGGCTTAGGTGGCGAAACGTCCGTTTTTGGCTTGGGTGGCGAAATGTCCGAGTGGCGAAACGTCGGGTGGCGAAATGTCCTATTTATGCTTAGGTGGCGAAACGTCCGGTTTTCGCTTAGGTGGCGAAATGTCCGGGTGGCGAAATGTCCTATAGCCATCACAATTACTCACGACAAACGACAGACATAAATGACAAACCACAAATTTGTCGTAGAATACGGCGTTTGTCGTCTATCTCCAATCACAATTAAAAAATTTGTCGTTTGTCATTTGCCTCCCGAATTTTGTCGTTTGTCGTCCAAAATTAGGCGTTTATCGTTTGTCGTTAGTAATTGTGATTAAATTCAAGACAAACGCCAAATTTCAGACGACAAATATTTGAGGGGTGCTCAACAGCGCCCCTCAAATTTGTCGTTTGAGAATTTTTATCTTAAAAATCACTTATTTTGGAGCATATCTTAAAAATAAAGCAATGCTCATTAATTTGTGATTAATTTTGGAAAACTGAATTTTCGAAATGTCGAATTCGGGTCTGGAATTCGAAATTGGGCTGCATGGATATCAGAATCGTGATCAGCGACCGACCCCGAAAACCCCAGGAAAAGTATTTACAAGATTTTTAAAAATTATTTGTTTTTTTTCAAAAAAATGCGGGGGAAAAGCATAGTATTACCATTAATTTTGCCTGTCAAACGACAAATTTAATGTGGATTTTGTTAATTGTGATTGAACGAAATTTGCACGACAGAGACAAACGCCAAATTTGTCGTTTGTCGTGAGTAATTGTGATTGGGCCCAGCGTCCAAATAAACCCAGAAAAAAATTTTTATAATTTTTTATGGCAAAAAAATTTTTTCATGAAATTTTTTCCATGAAAATTTCTTAGGGGTTATAGCTAGAAATATTGTTTTTAAAAAATAATATAAATTCGTTATTTATAATAGTTACACTCGCATGAAAAAATTCCTCGCCCGAAAACGGACCCCCACCTTTAGAATTAAACCCTGTTAAATTTATTTACAAATTGAAAGAAAATATTTCACCTTTTTATCTTTTTAATTATATACAATTTTGCATTCTGGTAATTTTATATAATTAAATGAAATACATTTTGTTTCTTTTCCTATTTTTTTGCATTTCATACCGAATCCGCAGCAAAACCTTGGCAAAGAACAAGGTAAAAGTAATTAGTTGCATCAGATTTGGCTAAATTGCAATTTTGAATAACAATGACTAAAATCCAGTTCTTTATACAGCCAGTTGGCAAAGTGAGTTTTTTAATTTTTGATCCAGTGAAATTATGAAATTTGCTCAAAATTTGCTTACAAAAAGTATAAAAAGAGAAAATTTTTGATTTTCTCTCATTTTACCTATTCCTCGATGGATCATCATTTTCTACAACAACGCCGATTAAATATTTTATTTCAACGCGCTCAAGTGCTTGCATGGGCGAATCAGCAGCAACCACTCGTCCAACCTCCTCCCGTGCCCGCTCCTATGCCGTTTCTCCCTTTCGGGCCGTTTGTGGCTTTACCCGCTCTCGCCCCCCTCCTGCTCTACCGGGCTAGTTATTAGCTTGTCAGCAAACAAATCTTTTTTTCTTTCTTTCATTTTCAGTTTAAACCCCATTCATCAGTTACAGTACATTATGGTCTTGAGCACATGGAACTGCTTCAACGCGAAATTGACAAACTCTTAGTAGGATCATTAGTATTTTACAAATCTAAATGTCTAATTTCCCATTCCACCCCTTTCAAGTCGGATTTGCCAATGACATCCTTCGACTTTTTTGCGGATTTTTCGCCTTTCATCAAAGCGTCATTGTCACGCAGTCAAAGCCGATCGAAGCCAACGAATTCATTTGCCAACAGCGCCGCTAAGCCTTTTCAAGGTTTTTTTTCTTGAAATTTTCTGCTTTAAAAATTCCCAGTAATTTTTTATCGAAAAAACTCAAGACTCAAATTTTTTTTTAATTTTTTCGTAAGTGGTGATATGTATTTATGGCAGAGCTGCCATCGAAAGATTTCCGAAATCAAAACATCCAAACGAAAAAACCAGATTTTGGGATCAAAAATCAGAGCATTTTTTAAAATGCGATTCCATAGCTTTAAAGAACATTTTTATTCAACAAAATCAACTATTTGCAGCATTATTACTGTACGGCAGTTTTTTTAAGCTGTTGAGCTTTGAAATTAGACAAAATTTTTAATTAAGGTGAGGGTCGGCGGTGCCGATAGGCGCCGCCAGGAAAATTCGTTTAGTGTGTTTTTGGTAACAGGTCTTGTAAAAAACAACTATTTTTCAGGTTTTTTTGAGTACTTTTTAAGAAACCTTAGGGGGCGGTGGTGCCGATAGGCACCACCGGGAAAATTCTTGAAAATTTTTATTGATTGTTAACAGATTTTTCAAAAAAAATTGTATTTTTTACAAATTTGTAAAATTTCAAAAGGATTGAATGTCCGGCGGTGCCGACAGGCGCCGCCAGAAATTTTTTTTGAAAATATTAAAAGAAATCGCTTCAATGAATTGTCTAAATAAATGGCACCTCTGATTTATGGTCGTGTCTTTTTATGGTCGTGTTAATTTTTTAGGCCCCCTCCCCTTCCACCTGCGGGTTCTTTTTATGAATGAATGCTTTCCTCTTTTAACAACATTTCTCTCCTTTCCCGCTTTGCTTTTGTTTTGTAAATAACTGTTTTTTGCAGGCTACTTCGTATTATAATGCCACAACCGTCGATAACGCCCAAAAAGAATTCCCCCACTTCGCAGAATGAAGTATTTTTTAGGCATTAACGATTAGGAAAAGCATAATGGATTGCATTTTTAATTCCAGGACCAGAACCACCTGAAACGAACGGATAAATTGGATAATGGCGAGTTGAAAGCAGCATCGACGGGTGGAGACGAAGATGAGAAGAACCCGTAGAATTACCTCTACAAGACCCAAATTTGTCTTTTTTGGAAGGCCTATGTGAGTGGACAAAGTCGGACCAAATGTCGTAACGGTGCCAGCTGAAATTTTGCACACGGGGAGAAGGAATTTAAAACGTTGGACCCCTTCTACTTCAAGACTGAACTTTGCGAGGTCGGTCATTCGCTCACAATCAAAATTAATCATATCTTTATTTCCAGTTTTAGAATTCGGATGAACCATGCCCATACAATGATGGCTGAAATTTCGCGCATGGACCCGAAGAATTGCGTCAAATGGGAGTCAAATGTGAGTTTTCGTTGTTGTGTTTTTCCATTACAATTTGTCTACAATTTAAAAGGCCCGAAGTCTGCTGCTAACGGTACGCGCCATTTCTTTCCCGCCGTTTCTTTCCCGCCATTTCTTTCCCGCCGTTTCTTTCTCGGGGCATTTCTTTCCCACAATTCTTTAAAAAAAAACCTAACCACCCCCTGGTTTTTCTGAAAAACCTAACCCCCGAAAAAAGCTAACCACCCCCTAGTTTTTCTGAAAACTTACCCCCCTTGTTTTTTGATAATTAAGCCCAAATTTCTTACTAGAAACCTAAACCAAACTTTTTTTCTGAAAACTTAAACCTAAGTTTGTCTGAAAACTACCCCTAGTTTTTTTGAAACCCTAAAGAATTTTCTATTTCAAAAAAATAGGTTTAAGTTATTAAGAAACAAGGGGGTTAAGTTTTATAAAAACTAAGGGGTGGTTGTTTTTTAGGGGGTTAGGTGTTTTAGAAAAACTAGGGGGTGGTTAGGTTTTTAAAAAAAAAATAATTTTGGGAAAGAAATGTCCCGGGAAAGAAATGTCCCGGGAAAGAAATGTCCTGGGAAAGAAATGGCGGGAAAGAAACGGCGGGAAAGAAGTGTCCTGCTCCGGCTGCTAAAGCTCTGTCTTTATACAACAATCGTCAAAGTCTGCGTAAGACGCGCACCAAAACTCAGACAATTCAGCCACTGGCGAGCTATGGGAAACCGGTGGAACAGAAAGTCACAGTCATTAATGGACATTGATTAATTATTCATAAGTGATCTAATGAGACATTGTTTGGTTGTCTTTTGTATACATATGTATGATTTTGTTCGTTATTTAATTGACCTTTTTATATCCACTAATGACGCGACGGCAAAAGCTGTCATAATCCGATTGTAAACAGTGGTACAATAAATCTTTGCCATTCTTTTCTTACTTCATGATCAGTACAAATAGAGGTATTTGTGTAGTTTACGTCCACAAAAAAAGTGAAAAAATTATAAAAAAAATGTTACAGAAGAAGTTTTTAAAAGGCTTTTCAGAGTCCTCACATAAATGTGTCTCATTTTATTCTGAAAAGCTTAGTGTGACTTTTTGAATTTCGCATTTAGAGTTAGAAAAATACACCCCTAAGA
Source organism: Heterodera filipjevi (assembly GCA_039877585.1). Classification (NCBI taxonomy): domain Eukaryota; kingdom Metazoa; phylum Nematoda; class Chromadorea; order Rhabditida; family Heteroderidae; genus Heterodera; species Heterodera filipjevi. Next base: position 1,676,669 of record JBDPZO010000003.1, read on the forward strand.
ATAGGGTTTTGGTACTTAAGTATTTCTTCAAGAAATATCAGAAAAAAGCATTTAAAGAGGCAGGGGCAGGCGGTGCCTATAAGCGCAGGATCGGGAAAATTTGGCATGGCTTTTTTGGTGTGGCCATTTTGGCGTCGATGGTTATATCTTTGTACAGAAGAAAGATAATTGAATATTTTTAGTACCATTCAATAGTTCTTGGTAAGTTGTATAAGCTTGCAAAATTTCAAAAATTTGGTCCAGCTAATAAAAACTTAACCAAATCAAAGGTCGGAAATTTTCGAGCTTTTAGACATAACTCATTATTAGTTAAATGAAATTTTTAAAAATTTTGAAAGTTTATAGAACATACTAGGGTTCAAAACCCGCACCCGCATTACCCGTACCGGTACGGGTTTACCCGCATATTTAAGGAAAAAACCCGCATGCGGTTCCTACCCGTCATCGATTTGAAAATTCGAAACCCGCACGGGTAAGTACTGCGGGTACCCACAAAAACGGATTTTTTAAGCAGTGGTAAGAATTGTATTTCTGAGGTAAAAATAGTGGGTCGGGGTCGTTTCGGTGTTACGACAATTGCGGATCGGCAGTTGCGGACGCGACAATTGCGGACGACAATTGCGGACGACAATTGCGGACGCGACAATTGCGGACGACAATTGCGGAAGCGACAATTGCGGTCGAGGATTGGAGGCGCGATTTTTAAGAATTTATTCACTAATTTCATTTTAAATCCCCAAAAATTAACTACATATTTATATTTTATTCTATTTTTAACTAAAATAAGTTAAGCCGTTCCGGTTCGGGCTCTAAGATGACCAAAATATTGCTTTCGTCGTTTCATAAATTTAAACGATCAGGTCCTTTCCCCCCTTTACGGGTCCCCATATAAGCGATGGCTTAACTAAGCACCGGCGTCAGTTAGTCAATCAGTCACCACTAAGAAAACTCAAATCAGTTGATGGTTGTGGGATATCGATCTTTGGGGCCAGGAGAGAGCAGGACCCACCCCGAACCCTACACGGCTTAACTTATTTTAGTTAAAAATAGAATAGAATATAAATATGTAGTTAATTTTTGGGGATTTAAAATGAAATTAGTGAATAAATTCTTAAAAATCGCGCCTCCAATCGTCGTCCGCAATTGTCGCGTCCGCAATTGTCGTCCGCAATCGTCGTCCGCAATTGTCGCGTCCGCAAGTGCCGATCCGCATTTGTCGTACCGCCGTCGTTTGGGCCCCCACGTTTCGGCCCCAGCAACATTTAAAGTATCATAACTTTTTTCATTGCCAACCAAACGCAACAAATTTATTATCATTCGAAAGCTCTTCATGAGCTCTATTAGACTTCTAAAAGTCTTATAGAATAGTCGATTTACAGAAAATGTATGAACCAAAAAATACCAAAATTCTGACTTTTTAGTGTTTTTCATCACAGAATCTTTATTATTTTTCTTTACATTAAAAGAATTTGTTTTATTAATTTCACCATCCAAACCAAAAAACGAAAATTAACTTTTTGCCCTTTTTTAACAATGCTTCTCTGTATTTTTGTCTCAAAAATTCTCCAAACTTAACTATTTTTGCTTAAAAATCTGTTAATAAATCACACCGAATTTTCAAAAATTTTCCCAGCGGCGCCTATCGGCACCGCCGGCCCCTCCTCTTTAAAAAAATTTAGAGATAAATTTTTTGGGAAAATTTAAGCATAAAAGTAACTGGAAGTATCAATAACTGCTGCCGGAAAACCTTTAAAACAATTTTTCTATATGAAAACAGGACTAATCTTAAAATTTTAAAAAAGAACATTCAGTTCAAAAAAAAGATTACGGGGCAAAAAAAAGAATATTGCAAAAATAATCATTTGAATAGACTTTCGGCACAGATGGCGGGAGATATTTTGATTATGAAGCAAACATGGACAAAATTGTGATGGGACCGTCAATTGATGACGACGAAAATGAATTTTTGAGTATAATAAAGAGTCTGATTAAACTATTTCATTTTTACCGCGTTTTTAACAAAGTTGAAGTTATTTAAAAGAACAAATTTTAAATTTTTTTTTTGTAATTCAAGAGCCAAGCGTTAAAAAAGCGGATACCCGGGTACCCGCCCGCACATCCTCGAAACCCGCATGCGGGTACGGGTTTACCCGTCCGCCCTAAATTAAAAAACCCGTTACCCGCATAGAGCACTACCCGCATGCGGGTTTTGAACCCTAGAACATACCAAGAGCTGTCGAATGGTACTAAGAATACTTAGTTTGGTTGCCTCTGAGAAAAGTTATATCGACATCAAAATGGCCCATGACAAAATGGCTATGCCAAAAAAGCCACGCCAAAGTGGCAACGCCAAAATGGCCACATCAACCCCGACTTTTTCAAGTATCTTAGAACTAGATTTTTTCATTTTTTTAAGGCCAAAACCCTGTAAAATAACGGAAATTAAGGAAATCGATCAATAATCTTTTTCAAAAAAAGATTTTTCGCAAATATTCTTTTCGACTGAATAATTTTTTTTTTTGAAATAATAGATCAGATGCAGTAAATCAAAACAGAGGCCCACGTTGGCATTCTTTAAATTTTTGATAAATTAATTTTTCATGTTTTTTTTTATCTTCATATTTCTAATTTCATAACATTTTAGATGATTGTGACCTTTTTCAGCTTGCTATTTCTCATTGTCATAGTTGGAATTACAGTTGCCGCTCCAAATAAAACTGATGATTATTTCCTTTTTTAATATTTTATTTTATTTAAAGAATTTTTACAAAACCACTAAAAAGCCAACTAGTAATAAAGAACATAAAATGGCTATATAAAAATAAAGTAATGCAAAAATCTAAAAGAAAGGTGAGACAACAGGCCACATAGCGTTGCCCTAGTTATTCGATTATATTGTATGATAAACAAATTGTTTTGGCAATTTTGAAAAAAAAACAACAAAATCTGCCATTGAGAAATATCCTATAATTACTTTGCCCCCAAAAATATTATTGTCATTGTTATAAGGAGGGTCATTTAGTGTGGCTTCAACTATTTTTGCTTATGACCAAAAAATTTGTGAAGAAAAATGCAAAAACTACAAAACACACCCCCTACAAACCGACTTTTTTTTTAAATGAAGGAAAAAATTTTTGTCGATGCAAAAATTTTTCAAATTTTTCTTGACAAGATGGTAAAAAATCATTTTGTAATAATTTATTTCCAAATTTTTATTTTTGGGGAATAACATTTTGAACAACTTTTGGACTTTTTTCTTTCAGTTTTTTTTCACCTATTTTACACTTTTTTGGCGATTATTTTAGTAACTATTTGCAGCATTTTTTCACCTAAAAATCTCAGCCCTAATGATTAAATATTTTATTTGACATTTTTTTTTTGTGGCGATTTTTGGTGCCTCTTAACGGAGTAGCTTAAAACCCAAAAAGCCACCAAATATGTATGTGCCCCAAAAAATCAGAAAATAATTATGAATAAAATGAACTATAAATTTTTAAAGAAATAAAAGTGCCACAACCAAATAACAATATTACTCATAAAATATGTATAAAATACAATTAATTTTCAAGATTTTGTTTGCTTTAAAAAAGAAACTAGAGAAAATCGCAAAACCCCCAATATTAGCATCAAAGTGTCATTTTGAAAATAGGTAAAGAAATGCAAAATCAGTTTAATTTTCTTTCTTTCTGTAATTCATTTCCAAATTTCACTTTTCATTTTTATATATTAAATACTGAAGTCTTCAATATTTTTGCGATATTTTTATCACTCCTTTTTGGGTCTTTCAATTTTATTTCCCAATATTTCTTCATTTTATCAATTTTTTCTTCCTTTGTTATTCTTTTCTTATAAAGTATGTCTAATTTTTTCTGCCATATAATAATTGTGTATGCATTGGCCCCAATTTTCTTGCTAATTTCTTTATAATTTTGTCGCCATTCCTTTTGTGAATATGTTCCTTTTTGCTTAAATTCATTTCTCATTGTATTGAATTTTTGTATAATTTTCAATTTTTGCTCATCAGTTTTTAATTTGTGATTAATTTGTGATCTTTGATTAAGTCCAAATTCTTTTATCCAGTTGTACATATTATTTCTATTTGTGCCCAATTTTCTCGCTATAATTCTTTCAAATTTGTGCAAATCTTTTCTTGCATATCTTTTTTTTTGTTGCTTCATTTTTTCTTTAATTGCGTAGAATTTTTGAATAATTTGCCGTTTTTTCTCATCATTTTCATTCTGATCGATTCCAATTTGATAAGTTCTTCTTTCTTCTAGGTTTTCCTCGTATTTGCCCCATTCTTCTCCAAATAATTCACCAAATGATTTCGCGATTTTTTTATTTTCAGTTTCAATTTCATCAATTAGAGAAATCAAATAGATGAATATAACAAATAGTAAGTTAAACATCACAAAATGAAAGATGTTAATATAAAAAAGTAGATGAATATTTATTCGTTTGCGTTTCTCTATAAAAATAAAAAAAGCAATAAATAGTTAAAAAAAAATATATATATATAATTAAATGAAAATACAAACCAAAAAAATGGAAATCAATTAAACAAAAAATTTCTCTCCACTGACATATGTAAAAAAATTGACGAATACTTTACCATTGAGATATGCAAAACTAATAAATTAATATTAAGAAATGAAAAGATAAAAATGATGCAAAATTGATTATTTGATTTAAAACCCCAAATAGTAATTTTTTTTAGCAAATCAGCAGATTGAAATTTTTGAAAAAAGCCAGTGAAATTTTTTTGTTGTAAAATGATTGAATTAATGTAATAATACGGCTATAAGTATAAAAATATCATCAATTTTTGTAACGACAAACATTTTTTTAATTCAATTGCCCGCAAGTGTTGGACAACCTATTATTATTTTAAACTATTTGGGGCTGCAAATAAGATTCAACTCCCAGGAAAATATTATTTTAGTTACTTATACATTTTTTTGATTTAGGCTTTTTGTGATTTAAAGTGCGGATTTTCAAAAAATCATAAAAATATTAATGCGTTGCTGGGTTTTTGTGCGGTCCTTTGTATTATATGTAAAAAAAAAAACGGTTCAAAATAAAATCAAATATACCTGGGAAGCTGATCAAAATTTCTGAAAGCAAACTGTAGTGAACAGATGCACAAATCTAAATTTCATAAATTGATTTTCAAAAAGACTATTTGTATTAATAAGCAATTCTTATAAAAAATTTAATTTTTTTCGGCGTTCCTATATTTGTATTCATCAGTTACTCATTTTTTTTCTATAAAAAGGCAAATAAATTTTACTTTAATGTTTGTAGCATATGGTTTTTTGTCAGTATTTAAGGGATTTCAAAATATCATTACTTTTTACCGGAAAAATCGGTTTCATTAATCTCTTAAACATTTTGTTTATTCACGTATTCTTATCACCCACCAAAAAGAAGATATTAATGTAATATTTTTTTCTTGAAATACGTTTTTTATATACCTAAAATTGTATATATTTAAATATTTTTTTGTGTTCGTATTTTGGATAAAAAGTAGCTTTTGTTTGCTCGGCTTTGTACTTATTTTCTTAATTTATTTAATTTGTATTTGTTATTTGTGTTCTCTACATTTTGTTCTGAATAATTTTCTTTTTCTAATTATATTGCGATTTTCTCAATAGTTTTTTTGGTTAAAATAATTTTTTATTTTTGGTAAAATTTTTTTACATTATTTTATAGGTTATCATGCTGTGGCGTGTTTATTTTATACGGGGTTATTTCTTTATTCTATGAAAATATAATTATGATCTTTTTATTTCTTTCTTTTATTTTATTTTTTTCTATTTTAGTGCTGTAGATTTTATAATAGTCATCTTATTGCTTTAATATCTTTTCACTCCTTAATAAAATGTATACATACCAAAATTATTGCTTCTTTTTTTTATTTCTTAATGCATCCAACTGGTGATTTTAAACTTAATTATGTTTTGCTTAATTAGATGTTTTATTATTATTATCTGTTTTAAAACTTTATTGAGATTTTCTTTTAATGAGTTGTCATTATTGATCAAGAGATTTTGTTCTTGTATTTCTTTTTTAGTCTCTAATCTGATTTCTAATTTTATTAGGAATACGGCTTTGTTTGATTCTTCTTTTAAAGACTGTTATATAATCTACGACACTGTCTTTATCGCTGTACGCTTCTCCATGATTGCGGGTTCGTTAGACGCAATTGGACGACATATGGGGGGGGGGGGGGGGGGGGGGGTTACAGTCACTTGCGGACGGACATTTGCGGACAAAACATATTTTGAAAATTGTGATGGGGGAGGGGGTCTGGCTTTTACGCGCCTGTTGTCGGCGTTTATTGCCTTGACTGTTTTTTTTTTCGACGGCATTCATTACTATTTTAAAAAGCGAATAAATTATTTTTTTAAGAAAATAAATCGTAATAAAAATAAATAGTAATTGGTTTATTTTTAGTTACTGATTTTCTCCAAGAAAATTATTAATCTCAACATATTATTTTTTAGTTTTATGTATCTGTTTATTTGTTATTTTACTAAGAAAAAAATTTTTTTTTAATTTGTTTTAAATATTTCATTTAAGAGCAAAAAATTATTAAACTTTCTAATAGTGTTTGAATCATAAAAAAAGTTTATCTTTTTTTTTTCTTTTTTTTATTTTATGAATTTCATTAACTGCATATTACTTATTGTTCTTATAAATTCTTTATTATTTTAGGGAATTTTTTTTTTTTTTTGGAATTGTCTCATTTCACTTGTGGCGAAAAAGAAACTTAAAAAAAAAGTTTCCCTTTAAAGATTTTTCGTTTATTTATTTTTTATTTTTTCAGTACAGAATGTTTTATTGTATAAAGAACCCAAATTGTTTAGTGACAATGGAGAAGACTACAGATTCGGGTTCTCAGTGTGCATTCAGACTCCCAGTAGTATGCATCCTTTTTTAATCCGTTTTTATCTTTTTTTTTTGCGTTTACCAACGATATAGAATATCTATTTTTTGTTATTTTTTAATACAATAGATAATATAATTGTTCTGCTTTATCAGGGAAATATTCGAATCGCTTTTGAGTGGGTACCGGGTTTATTATTATTCTTGATATTTAAATTGGTTAAGGTCGAATAAAAAATCTAAAAATATTTCAAGCAAGGAACTTTTATGATGAGGAATATTTACAATAAGCATATTTTAATTTAAAAGACCGAATCGTTAAATGGCCTTATTTTACATTCATTCATTCTCCTCCTCTTCTGGAATTATGGGCATCTCTTAAAAGAATCATTAATAATAGGAAGACAAATAGATAATTCATTTACCGTAAAATGATTTTCCTTTACTTTTACCTATTGACCGTTAGGCGTGAATTTAAGTTTTTGTTAGTCCACTTAAGTAGACTCTATATTGGGGGCTACCGGTCCGAATGCCGAATAGAACAAAAAAAAAATTCCGAGTTCCGAATGGCACAAAAAAAGCCAAAATTGCTTTTGTTAAAAAAATGAAAACATAAAAGTCTAGACCTAGTCAAGCTTAAGCCTATGCCAAAGTTTAGACCTAAACTAAGCCTTAATTATAGAGTAGAGTCTGTTTAAAAAAATCATTCGGAACTCGGCCTTTTTTTTTTTAATTTTTTACTTGCCAATGGCGATTTTTTTTTTCCTTTCTTCACAAACGTCATCAACTTCGTTAAAGGGTTTTCGGAAATAATTATTTTTCATATTTCAAAATATATAAATTTACGGGTTACGTACATGTAAGTCATCGTAACCAGACGGCTGCAATTTTGAACTTCTTATGCTCGTGTTCTTGTTAATTTTTACCGAAAGAGTCGTGGTTCCTCCACAAAATGCGCCCGTCGTTTTCTCGTTGCTAACAGTTGTGGCGGTAACAGTGATGTTGAGTTGTTGTCATGCCTGTCAAACCGTTTTGGATAATGTTTCTTAGTGAATTAATTATTAACATAATTGCATAACATTTTGTTGAGAAAGCCTTAATATGGAAGAATGGTGAGTTCAATGGGATGAGCACGGCATTGCCCAGTCCCTTCCCACCATCATCTATTAAATGATCTACTTCGCATTTTATTCTTGAATGTATGCTTTTCTTAAACTGCTGCTGCTTTGTCATTCTAGAATTAATATAGTAATAAATTTATTTTTATAAATATTTCACAAAATTTTAAATGCTATTGCCCCTTTTTCTCTATAGTATTTTTAAGTCATCCATTTATATAAATATTGTTTATGCTTTCACATGAAGACTCCACCGAAGAGTAATGAGAATGAATTATAAAAAAATTCAAATTCTTTTGATTAGTGCAAAATCACGTATTAACGAAATTGGCCGATAAATCGACTTTTTTGATACGCCCCGAAAACAGAAAAATTTTTCAACAACGTATCGTTAGAACCACTACTGACTTCCTCTTTTAATTATTGTTCAAAAATTATTGACGCCTTTTTTTATTGTCTTTTGCGCTTCTTTCTTGGGCACCCAACTGCGCACATTTGTCCGATGTTACCTAAATCATAATTCCCCTTTTGACCAAAAAGAAAAATAAGTTTAATTTTAAAAATAATGTCAAGAAAAGTTAAAAAAAATCAACGGTGAATTTTAATTTTATCGCATCTTTTTATTATATAGCCAAGCCCACCCCCCTATTAGAAATATCATGTCGCCTTTTTTACTGTATGAGTATGACTTTGGTTTAAAATGTTTGTTTTAAGGTAACAAAAAATGAATTGATTACAATATTAGTCTTTTGACAAGTAGCTTGCGTATACAATTTACTTTTTTCCGCATTTTTTTTAAATATAAAATTTTCTTGATTAATTTTATAAAAAGTATTTAGTTAATAATCAAAATTCTTTTGGTTTATTTTTTGGTATTTTATTTTTGAACCTTTAAAAAATAAAATTAGTATCCATTATAATAAAAATATGGCCAAAAAATAATTTTGTTTCACTTTGACCGCCACAACTTTTTTAAAACCTACTGAAATTTTTGAAAATTGAAAGACTAATAGAGTCAGTTAAAAGCAATCAGGCTGAGCTAAAAATAGAAACAAATTCTATAACAACCACTTTGGGTATGCAATTTACGGAAAAATCACAATGACAAACAACCAACTATCGGCAAGTTTTAAAAACGCATGCGCGATATTATCACAATATTTCCAGTGCTGTTCGGGACCAAGAATTTTTCGGGACTCGGGATCGGGACCGGGACCGGGACTAGACACCGGGACTCGGGACCATTTCGGGACCGGGACCGGGACTAGACACCGGGACTCGGGTTAAAATTCCAGATCCTTCCATTTAATTTGATTACTAAACATTTAAGAATAGTTAAGTGAAGCATGATCTGAAAATAACGAAATTAGACATTTAGCACAAGGGTGGGATATGTCGAGATCGATTTCAAAGTACAGCCAAGGGGATTTAAAAGTACATAAGGGGGGAAATTTGTGAATTCAAAGTACACATTAAAAATTTATCATTTGCACTAAAAACTCGTTAATTTTATTGATTTTTGGGGGGGGGGGGGTGCGGAGGCGGTGCCGATAGGCGCCGCCGGGGAAATTTTTGAAAATTAGAGTGTATTTTTGTAACAGATTTTGCACAAATGAAATAAAGTACAGATCCCAGCCCTGATTTAGCATAATTAGAATAATATCATCAAACAAAACATAAAATTTGAAGAATTCTTGTCGATAATTTTTATTTCAAAAGATAATCCAGTACTGAAAACTGTCTTCATTTCCTTAACACTTTCTGGTCCATAAGTCAATCTTTAGGGGTGTAAAAAAGTCCCGAAAAACCGGGACTAAAACACCGGGACTCGGGGCCGGGACCGGGACCAAAAAAAACCGGGAAAATCCCGGTTTTCGGGACCGGGACCGGGACTCCCGAACAGCACTGAATATTTCATTAAAAGAGTCAATAAAACAGAGAATTAGCTATTGATTAATATAATATTTCATGAAGACACCCCCTAAGTTTTTGAATAAATGCAAGCGATCCACTATACTAATTTGGTGGATGTAACTAACAAAGGAAGGTTCTCAGGTGTCCGTGGCATTTCCGAACGAAATTTGGTGGGTAGGTAGAACACCCCTAGGTTCATAAGAAAAGTGTTATTTTTTTTTGCCGAATGAGTCTGAGTGCCGAGTTATGACGTGCCAAACTTTTTAATGGGTGAATAAAATTATGAAATGAAACAACTAGACTATCGGCGTTTGTGGTGCGGAGGTTGTGCTCTGTGTTCTCTTTTTTCCTTCCAGGTTCAAACCCCGACTGCGTAAATCATTTTTTCCTTCCTTATTTTTTGCCTTTTTATGCAAATTAGCTGCCCAACCAATCGTTCCCTTGTCACGACAAATTTTTCCAAAATTTTATTCATTCTCACACCAATTCCTTTGTGGCAAATATGTCTGTCAACCCCTTAAATATTATTCATCTTCTCCAAAAATATTTCTGCAAATATACCGAAGAAACCCTAATTTCTGGTCATGAAAGATTTATGGCCAAAAGTTTTGCTGACGAAATTGAAAGATGCATTCGAGGCGAAGAAATTGAGATTTACCATGACCTCGCTATTGATGAAAATGCAGAATACACCGAAATGGAAGGGGAAATGCCTGATTTTTCTGATTTGGATGAAGACCCCGATGAAGAGGATTTATGTGAAGCCGATAGCCCCTGTGGTTCAGGTTAATTTGGGTGGGGTCCCTCCTTAAATAATTCAAATCCAGAAAAATCAAGCGGTTCGAGCTTTTTCCCGTCCCCGGCCAAAAAGTCACCGCGACTTTTGCCTATTTCTTACTCGGAGAAAAAGAATGCGCTCCAATTTTATAGATCGGCTGAAAAGGGGCATCGTTCTTTGTCAAGTATGCGGAAAAGTTTCCGATTCATTAAATCTGAATCGGATCTCAAAATGATTCGAAGGTAAATTTGGCAAAATTATAAGGGTAGAAAATAGATAATTTAAGATTTGAAGTGACCTTAAAAAACAAAGAAGATGCGCTAAAGCAAATTGATAAATATGTCAGCGCGCAGTTTATTGAAAAATTTGAAAATAATTTGAGCTTATCGGACTTAATTTTACGGAAATGGGCCCTTGAGGCAAACAATCGACTTGGCGAAAATAAGATTACCAGTTTTACTGCATCAAAGGGCTGGCTTAATAAACTTAAAAAACGACATCGGATCGTTTCCCGGAAGGTTAAAAAAAATAAAAATATAACCATAATTTAAGTAATTAAGATCACAAAATTCATTTCCAAAAAACACTTCACCAATCTCGATAAAGTTCGAGGTGAAGCAGATAAGTTCGTTGATGATGTACGCGAAATAGTCGCAAATGAAAAAATTTCGGTCCGTGATGTTCTAAATGCCGATCAATCTGGGTTTGAATTGGAGTTGCACTCTAAACGCACATTGGCACCCGTGGGAACAAAACTGATCGAATGTGTAGTTCAATCAATTGCGAGTACTACACATAGTTATACCGTAATGCCGATAATAACAGCAAGTGGCCAGCTTTTGTCCCCATTATTTTTGGTTATCGCAGAGCGCCAGGGGAAATTCCCACAAAAAGGAATTTTTAAAGTATGACCCAAAAAAATTCCTGGAATTAAAAAAAAATTAAGGCCAAAAATATATATGCCGTGCCACACACTACGCATATAATGACAAAAAAATTGATGGTAGAATGGGTTCACAATATGTTATACCCAGTTCTACGTGTTGGAGAGAAGTCACTTTTGCTGATCGATAGTTGGACTGGCTGGAATGACTTTTGTCCACCAGCTGGGGTCCAATTGCAAATAAAGCAAATCCCAAAACATGCGACTGGGATTTGTCAGCCACTCGACGTCTACGTTTTTCGGTGACTTTCTTCCATCTTTTTAAAGGGGGTTTCGTCCTTTAAGAATGTGGAAGGAATTTACTCGAAAAATAACGCAATTCGTGCTAGTCTACGACATAAAAATCAGTTTGCACGACAGGGATAATATTATTAAATTGCAATCTTTAATCCACAACCAATTCCAATCGCAACGTTTCAATGCCTGGCTTAATTTTGCATGGAGAAAAGCGGGTTATTACGGAAATGAACCGCTGCCAAATTTTTGTCACCCAGTTAAATTTTGTTTTGAGTTACAAAAAGACAATTTTATTTGCCAAAAATTAAACTGTGTAAATTTAATATTACTTCGATGCGCTTATTGTGAACTTTTTTTGTGTTTCAATCATTTTTTTGAGGATTACCATATGTGTGAGAATGAATAAAATTTTGGAAAAATTTGTCGTGACAAGGGAACGATTGGTTGGGCAGCTAATTTGCATAAAAAGGCAAAAAATAAGGAAGGAAAAAATGATTTACGCAGTCGGGGTTTGAACCTGGAAGGAAAAAAGAGAACACAGAGCACAACCTCCGCACCACAAACGCCGATAGTCTAGTTGTTTCATTTCATAATTTTATTCACCCATTAAAAAGTTTGGCACGTCATAACTCGGCACTCAGACTCATTCGGCAAAAAAAAATAACACTTTTCTTATGAACCTAGGGGTGTTCTACCTACCCACCAAATTTCGTTCGGAAATGCCACGGACACCTGAGAACCTTCCTTTGTAAGTGACGCTTTTTGAAAATAAAATTTTTCGACACGAAAACATTTAATAAATATTCTTCTTTGTTAACCAAATTGTAAACAGACAATAGAAGTGAGAGAAAAGGAAGGGAAAGAAATAGTATAGGAGAGAGACAAAAAGACGATGATAAGCCCAATGGGAGAGACAAAGAAAGAAAGTGATAGAGAAACCGAGAGAGAGAGTGTGCGGGGGGGGGGGGTTTAAATTATGGAGACAAAGAGAGAGGGAGGGAGAGATAGAGGAGAGAAACAACTGTTAAAATAAGAAAGAACGGAAGTTAGAGATAGACTAAGAAAAAATGATGAGAGAGAAAGAGAGAGAGCAGAAAGAGTGTGAGGCAAAGCACAAAAGGGTGGAGTGAGAAGGGGGGGGGGGTGAAAGTTAGATGAAAAAAGGGGAGTAGGCAGAGAAAGAGGCAGAGCGATAGAGAAAGATATGAGTAAGTGAGATGGAAAGAAATTGAGAAAGAGAGAGGGAGAGAAGTAAGAAAGGGGGGATAGGGAGAGCACGCTCGGGAAGAGCGGGAGAGGATAGAACGATAGAGAGAGTTAGACAAAGAGAGAAGGAGACAGGGGAAAATTACAAAGAGAGTGATAGAGTGATAGGATAAGAGATAGAGATTAGAAAATGAGAAAGACAAGATAGAGAGAAAGTGAAAGATGGGGAGAGTGTCTAAATGAAAGCAAGAGCGGTTGGGAACCGCGAAGCGGTTCCCAAGCGCTCGTAGTAACTATAATATAAAAGATGAATTGAATTGCTTGGTAAACAATAACTGCCGAATAATGAAAGAAAAGAAAAGGATGAAGAGATGAGGATCCTCTCAAGTGACTGATGAGAAGGATGTTAAAGTGCAAGTTTATTCCACTAAAGACGATAAAAACAAAGAAAGCCCTTCAATCTTCATCAATTTTTGAAAAACAATTAATAAACAATTTTTCTAATAGGAATTTTTAGATATGCGATTGTTTTGTGTTCATAAATTTTTTGATCGCTTGCACACGATCATATTTTAAAATGACTTAAGAGAATAAAGTTTTAGATTGTTGTGCAAGAAGAAAGTATAAATACACCTATTTAAATAATTACTAAAAAATAATAAAAATTTTAATTTAACATTTCATAATCAATCACAGGCAATAATTTTGAAAAGTTAGTTTTCAAAAAATATGTTACTTAATAAAATGACCCTTAACGCATAAACGCAAATGCGAATAACAATTCACAGATATACATTGAATAATTTTTTAATCTTAAATATAATGATGGTTACCTATGCAAATAAAAAGAAACAAAAATTTTAGATTTGCACAGTAAAATATTAGAAATCTTCTTTCATTATAGTTACAAAATAATGTTTCTGAATATATTATTAAATCCTTAAAGTAATGATAAACAGCATATAGTAAGAAGCGTTATTGCCAAAATTTTTCCAATGAAATAAAGATTGACCCATTAAAATGAATATTCCTTTAAATTCAATGAAGAATATTCAAAAAGAAGAAATGAATAATGTTATAATTTCAAAAAAAACAAAATTACTAGAATTAATTAAAAATTCGAACGAAAGAATGCGCAATAAAGAAAAAAAGCATTTGCTTATAAGGAATTGCTTAACAAAAGAATCAATTTATAAGATAAGTTCAAATTAACAAAAATAAACCTGACATTGGTTATAGAAAGACCTAATACGCATGATTTAATTATTAAATATTTTACATTTTGAAATTAATAATAAAAAAACAAAGATTTTATTTTGCAGCGAGAAATCATCTATGCAATATAACATATAACATGTATAAAATAAAGATAGCCTTGAAAAAGTAAAAAACGCACTGATTAACAAATAAAAAAATATTGTATATAAATAAATATAAAACAACTAAAGTAAACTAACAAATTCAAATATGCTTATCGCCAAAGCTTTTTAATTACTGACTGATTTAGTATATTAAATTAAAGCTTTTAAAAAATGAAAACCCAGCAGAAACTGGCTGTGGCTTTAGCTGAGGAATTATTCATTAGAGTAAAATGTGTACAAGAAATAAAATATTTATTCGCAAAGAATTACGTACATACTTAATATTTAATAAAAGTATAAAATTTATCATTCGCCAAATATTAATAAAAAAATATATTTTAATTAAGGAGAGTTTTTAGTGCGCATATGAATACGTCAGTTTAAAACAAACTATATTCCACGAGCAAGATTATGGATGTTGGCTTTTAGAAGCTAAATCGGAAATTCAGCAATTTTTACTCTCGAGCAGAGGCTCCAATCGTTGAAATATCAAATCATAATAATTATCACCATCATAAATTTCAAATAAGAAGAAATTAAGCAAAATTTTGAATTATCTACTGATTAATTAATCATTCACAAAAACAACTGCCGAGGGTTGAATAAAAGGCAAAAAAATTATAATACGCGAATAAATTTATTAATTAAAATCCGGGAAAGAAAAAAAGAATTATTTTGAATTAAAAAACTATTTAAATACTATGGATTTTTAATGTAATTTAAGCAAAAGTTAGGTTCTTTTCTTTAGAGTAAAAAGATACAAGAAAAAATGTTTAACTTCGTTATGATCTTGTTTATTGATAACGTCATCCCAATGAAAGAAATCCTATAATTTATTGTTGTTAACCTATACCAATGAACAACATGTAAATTGACGAAACGTTAATATGAGAACTTGTGTTTAATGAGTCCAAGTTAATCAATAATCAGGTCATGAGAAAATTAGGGATGCTTCAATTAGGAAGGTCCTATGACCAAGGCCAATGAACTAAATTAAATAAATAAAGAAAATTCTCAAAAGAAAATAAGGAACAAATAAAGCCATACAACCGTTTAAAAAAAACAACTAAAACTGCGAATTTTAATAAAGATTGTTTATAATAATTTTTGTTAAATTTGGGGTTTTGGGGTCTCTTGACTTTTTTTTGACTTTTTAAACTTTTTAACCGAAATTGACCCTTGTGCTCACAATAATGCAGAGGTATAAAAACAGTTTTAGAATATGTATAAGGAACTTATGACTCTATGATTTTTTATTATATATTTTTTTAAATAAGTCAGTTAACTTTTTTTTCTTGTAAGATTGTTGCAATAATCGGATCCTTTCTTGCTTTCTTTTAATAATTTGTTCGCTATTTTAGGGAATTTGTCTCGGGAGGTAGGCAGATGGAATAATGAATGATATAATAATTCAAAGCTTTAGGAATTTTTATTGCTGAAAAGATATAGTAGGGCATAAGTGAGGGATTACTTTTCCTGGTATGATTTTTTTTCCTGGCACTATGATATAATTTAGTTGGCTTAAGAGTTTTTTCATGCTGAGATTCTTTATTTTTAATTAAATGAATAATAGAAGAAATTTAGAATAGCGTCAATATTTAATAATATAATAGTTTTTAAAAATATGATAAATATTTTTAGGTAAAAATTTGTTCTTGCTTATTTTTAATGTTTAACAACATTATCGTATAATTCACAACGTTTTAAACCCATTTTTGGGGAAACTATTTGCTTTTTTTTTAATTTTTTGATATCAAGTAATTTTACCGTTACTTTTCCTGATATTCCGGAGGCAAAATTTTCATAAAAAGTCGGAAAAAAGATAAAAGAAAAATTTCCAGAACTTAAACATGTCAATACTATATAAAAACCGTAGTGCGACATTTGCGGACCGACAATTGCGGACCGACATTTGCGGACCGACAATTGCGGACCGACATTTGCGGACCGACATTTGCGGACAAATTAGGGAACAAAAAAAAAATTATGATGAATAACTTGTGACAGACGGACATAAATAAGTAAGGATTAATGCGAATATAAGGAGTTAAAAAAGCAAAAGACTATTACATTAATTATCATTTAACCTAAATGCCCTCCAAAAGTATTTTCTTTCTTTTTTTAATTATTTCCTTGGTACCTTTATGCTCGCATCGTTCAATGCGGATGGCTTTAAGTGCCCTGAGAATGTCCAAACACCCAAAATTATCGGGTGGCGCAGGGGGCCTAATCTTGGGACTTCTAATTGATTTTGTTGGGGACCTCATCAAAGGATTGTCGGAAAAAGGTTAAAGAAACTTTTAACTTGAAAAAAACTCTTTAATTAAGAGAACCGTGACCTTTTAAAAGATTTCTTCCCCATCCACTTTTTTGTGAATGACAAAGAAATCAGTGTCCACCTTGACGAGTTCAAAATCGACATCTTATTCCCCAAAGTAGCTGCTTTGTTTGGTTCGCCTGTGGATTCCTTTGACCATATTTATTTTTATGGTTAATAAATTAAAAAAATAGATTTTTTTGTATTTCTTTGTTAGGAATCAATGGCACGCCAACGCGCATTCAGAAAGAAGAGAAGCAACTTGCACTATTCTTCACACAACTTTGGCAAATTGAAATTGTTTGAGTGCGACAATTGATTGCATAGAAATATTAGATGTTAAAAACTCATTCATATATTTGGATATTTTTAATTATTTCTAACTAAATTTTTATTTTTATTTTAATCATATTAAATTCATCATATTTTTTTTATTTGTAATTTTCCGCAAATGTCGGTCCGCAAATGTCGGTCCGCAATTGTCGGTCCGCAAATGTCGGCTAACCATAAAAACGCTATGTACAATTTCCTCCTTTTGCAAATCATTTTGTTTTGAACTTTTTGGCTATTTCGGCTCTATGTGACTGAATAAATTTACTCATTTTTGTTAAAAGTGAGTATAAAACTGAAGAAAGAATAAAATAAAACATAATCACAATAAAAGGAAAAAAAAAGATTAAAATATGAAATATGGAATGATTGGGAAGGAACACAAAAGAATGGAGGGAAAGTAATAACTAATAATGGCGAAAAAAGGCTTTTTGGTGACCTAGCATTATTATTCAAATTCACTCAATTTTTTTTATGGGATAGTTTAGGGCATACAATTAGCGTAGTTCATTCTACAATTTTTTCTGGGTCACGCGCCGTAAATGTCGGCGCCGCCAATGTGGCATCACCATTCTTTTTTATGGTTAACAAAATGTCGAAATGTAAAATGAGTGTACGGGTGTGTGTCGGTCGAATGCAATAGAAAAATTGCTAAAAGAAGAAGATCCATAAAAAAAGGATAGGAAAATATGGTTCATACGCCCATACTCAAAATCGAACAACTTATATATCAATCGACTCCTCTCTGTCTGCAAAGTAAGAATCTGAGAAAAAATTGGCGGAAACAAATTCCCTGAGGAGTTACAGACCCGGGACTGAAATGGGAAAAAGGCTCGGCACTCAACCGTCCAACTTGTAAAAATGAATGAATATGAAAAAATAATTATGTAATTTGACGTCTTATTGACTATAATGAACGAATCCAAAGGAAATTTAAAACCGAAAGCTCTTTGGACAAAGACATAGTTCCGGGACTGAAATGACCAATTAAAAATGGAAATTTTTGTTTTGGCCAAGACTTTTTTATTTTTTGCTATTTGAATCTGCAATTTTTGATATGAATTTAAAAATAAAAATAAATTGTTTTTTTAAAGTTTGAATTTACCTAAATGTTTTTAATTTTATTTTCGTTCGTCTTTGTGTTGTTAGCTCTCATTACCTTTCATTAACTGAAAATTTTTTTTAATATTTGGTTTTAATTTTTGCCTTGGCTTTAAAATGGGTAATTAGGTTTTTTAGTGAAGTTTATTGATTTCTACCTATTTTCTTTTTTCCACTTGTAATAATGATTTTTTTCCAGTAAACTAAACATAACAACCCAATAGTTTTCACTTTTCTTTAGTCAATAAAAATGCTAAAAAAATCAAATAAGGGTTTATATGTTAAGTATTTAGAGAACTCTATTGGGGGGCCGTTTTCTTGCGCGTGCTAATAACATTTAATTATAAAAATGAAAATATTTTTGAATTTATTTCAACATAAAACACCCATTTTTTGCGTAACGAACCCAAAAACAGCATGCAAAGCTTATTGTATCATTTCAAAGGCAATGGTTTAACAATGCTACAACAGTTGGTTTTATTGAATAAAAAATCAAATTAAAACTTTTGCCCAGCCCTGGTCGGAATGGGGGTAACAAGCTAAAAATTCTCCCATGAATAGAAGATCTTTTTTTAAGTTTTTTTTTAAAACCGATTTGTTTCAATGAAATTTTGGAGTGAAAATTTGAAAACTAAATTTTTGAAAAACCTTGTTTTCTCGTCGTTTTTATAATTCCTGTTCTCGCGTTCACGTTCTCGCATTTTTAGAAGGTTTTTCTTTATTTTTACGGCGTTTTCTCAGGGTAAAAATATTGCCAATGTGTCCATAAAGAGGCAAAAAATATTAACGTGCATGAGCATAAAATGCTCAGCCAATTTTTCTAGCAGACTAAGTTGTCTAAGTTGTTCAAAAATTAAGGAAAGAGTCCTTTTTTTGGTGCCTGCTGTTGTTTTGAGAAATAAATTTTAATTTTTTTATTGTTTTCCTTCAGAAATTTATTAAATCCAAAGTAGAACAAATTCGTTTTTTTCTCCACTTAGTTGGGTCATAAGTGCACCTCAGAAATTGAAAAATTGGTATGGACCACTTGTAATTTTTCCCGTCACATCAGACTATTTGTTATTATTTTTTTTATTGTTGATTTATTTGGATATTGGTATAGATTATCTAAAGTAATAGTAATTTATAAACTTATTTTCTTTATTGGAATTTGAAAAAAAAAATTTATTTTTACGTGCAAACCGTGATTCTTCCCATTTAAATTAATCAGACTACTGTAAATTACTAGTATATAGAATAACTATCGAAAAGAAATTAAAAAAAAAAAAAATGAAAAAATTGAATTGAGAACTATTATTAATATTCAATTATTCTTATGGAACTCATCTCCAAATTTCTTCTTCCATCTACATATACTCATTTTAGAAATATTCAACATTTTTGCGATTGAGCGATCACTCATTTTTGTGCTTTTCTTTTTTATCTCCCAATATTGTTTTATTTTTATTAATGTTTCTTTATTAATTTTTTTTTCTTCGACATTTTATGCCAAACTCTTTCTTCCATTCCTTGATTATTCGATGGCCGACTCCAATTTTCTTACAAATTTCAGAATAATTTTGCCCCCATTCCTTAGGTGAATATTTTCCTTTTTGCTTAAATTCATCTTTCATTGCAATGAATTTTTGTACTTTTTCAAATTTTTGTTCATTCGTTTTTGATTTGTGACAAATTTTTATTCGTTTATTCAATCCAAATTCTTTATTCCATTTGTAAATTTGTTGTCGACAAATGCCAAATTTTTTTGCAATTATTCTTTCAATTTTGGCCCGTTTGGATGAATATTTGAACACTGTTTGTTTGATTTTCTGTTTTACTTTATAGAAATCAGTGACAATTTTAATTTTTTGTCTATCATTTAAATTTTGATTAAGCTTTGGTCGCTCTTTATTAAGTTTATGAAAATTGTCCACATAATTAATTTGTTTTGTTCCACTATTTCTGCTTTTTTCCGTTTCATTTTTCATATTATTGTCCCATTCTTTTCCAAAAATTTCACCAAATGATTTAACAATTTTTTTGTTTGTTGACTCAATTTTTTCCAATGAAAACAATGCAGTGGTGAGAAGAAGAATAAATATGAAACAGTTCATTTCAAATTTATGTAATGGCTAAAATTTTAATGATATTAATGAAACAAAATTGTTCAAATCTAAAATTTAAATGTCAAATCAGTAAATTTTAAAAATAAGAAAAATAATGTAATAAAATATGAATAAGCCAATGAAAGCAATAAGTGAAAACAATTCTCCATTGACATATACAAATTTAAAATGCTAATGATGAATAATAATAAATAATCAATCCCAAACGATCACCTTTTCCGGTCCCTTCCCCCCTCCCCCTCTCCCACTTACTAACCGACACTCCTCTTTATTACCATTTGAAAGGTACCCGGACATTTGCGCCGACACATTTGCGCCAGTAACATTTGCGCCGACATATTTGCGCCAGTAACACTTGCGCCGATCAAGGCAATTTTTAAAAAAACCAATAAGCATGAATTTTTTATATACATTCTAAAGCTTTTATTAGTAAAACGGCTTGCTCAAGGCCCAACAATGAGCGCTTCATCAAAGTAATCAAAGTTAGCCTTGCTTTCCTTGGCGTGTGGCCAAATACTGTGATCAGACACTGCCTTTTCCATTTGGCATAGTCCGTAAACAGACGAGTGCAACAGGCTGGCTTAACGGAACATTACTTACAAAACATTGAATTCCGAAAATCGATTCGTTCGTTAGCAGCTCTTTCATTACTTCCTCTAGAAAACGTCGAAAACGGTTATCATATTTTGAGAAACTTTGCTCCAGCAGAAGCAATGCCAATCTACGAATATTTCAAAACGTAAACCAAACCTTCTTACTGAATCAAGCATATTTTTAGTACTTATCTTTTTCGAATTGATGCTAATGGAAATAGAAGACCAGCTTTGTTTGTGCCTGCAAGCTGGAATATGCACGACAGTGTAATAGCCGATATAGGAAGAACAAATAACGGAATGGAAGGCTTTCATAACAGCTTCAATAAACGATTTTCTGCACCTAAACCACTATTATCAACGTAATATTCATTCAGACTTTTTCAGTTCAGTTGTCTTTAAGCTTTATTTCGCGCATCAAGGACGAAGACGAATACCAGAGGAATAGAATGTGACCTCATGAATTGGATCATACTAGGCCTGTAGTTGAAGAAAAGCGTTCAAAAAAATACTTAGACAACGATAGAGCCATTAAAACGCTGATCGAACAATTTGGCCTCTTAGATATTAATGAAATAGATGATCAAAGATGGATCCAGCATTTACATGCACTGTGTGGCTAACTTTGATTACTTTGATGAAGCGCTCATTGTTGGGCCTTGAGCAAGCCGTTTTACTAATAAAAGCTTTAGAATGTATATGAAAAATTCATGCTTATTGGTTTTTTAAAAATTGCCTTGATCGGCGCAAGTGTTACTGGCGCAAATATGCCGGCGCAAATGTGTCGGCGCAAATGTGTCGGCGCAAAAGTAGCAGTTCCATTTGAAATGGAAAAAGCAAAATAATAGTTTAATAAAAAAAAAGATTCTCTTATTAATGGATTTTTCGTTGTTGAATTAATTTAAAGATTTCAAAATGCTATTCCCTTGTATAATAATAAAGAAAAGTTTCGTTATTTTGCTGTTATGAGACTACAAGTCAAAATTTAAAAAAAAAATCAACAAAAGGGCGCGTAGAATTCACATTCCCACCGCATAAATTACACATTTGAACACTCCAGCCCTCCCCCATCCGATGAACCATACATTATCGCGCTATATCCCTCATTTTTGGCAAAACCATTTCATCTGCGCATCCATACCGAAATGCTCATTTAATTTTATTTCCCTTATCCAATGACACACAATGAATAGCAAAAAAATTCTGCAAGATAAAGGGATAATTCATCAAACAAGAATTATTCGTCCAAAATAATTTTGGCGCGTAATTTTTGCAATACTACGCGCTTTTTTGTTGATTTTTTAAATTTTTGACTCGTAGTCCCACAACAGTAAAGTACCAACTTTTCCTAAATTTTCACTGTCAGTATTATTTTTTTTGTATCAATGCAATCAATAATTAGATTTATAAGGAACTACCAATATTTGTAAGATATTGAGAGGTAATAATTAGGGCTGCCAAAATTATGGAGTAAAAATCGCAAAATATTGCCATAAAATATGGATAAAAAACGCGAAATATGGACATAAATATGGAAAAATGCCAAATATGGACAAATATGCACCAAAATATGGACATACAAAAAATGCCCTAAAAACCAAAGGCAACGAAAAAAAAAACTCACGGAAAATAGCTATTTTAAGCAAAGGCAAAAAATTTCAATTTTAAAATTTATATAAAAATCTAAAAAATTTTGCGAGAAAATTTTTTGATTATTCCGTTTAATTTTAATAATTTTCGCCAAATCTTACCAAAAATTCAAATTTTCCATTTTTTCGTGCTACTTTTTCAAAAATGTTTACAAGTTGATTCTTTCTTATAAATGTATTTTTGTTTTTTAATGTGTTTTGCTCATAAATTTTCCAAAAATGCCAAAATATGGACAAATATGGAAATATGGACATAAATCCCGAAATATGGAAAAATATGGATTTAAAAAACCATCCTAGAGCTTCACCAAGCTAAAAACATGTTTTTCGTGCGTTCCATGCCGTTGCAAGTTCAGGAAAAAAATATGGATTTCCATATAATTGGCAGCCCGAGTAATAATAGTGAATATTTTAATTTCCTAAATGGTGAGAAAAGAGGGATCATTTCGTGGACTAGTTATTAATTACAAATCATTAATAAAAAATTTTAACAAATAAAATTAAAAAAAAAATTCGGGCATTTAAAATTCACATAAATAAAAATTCTTTTCTTCATGCCCCATATAGTGGATAGTTGAAAACACGCGCAGTTTTCTTCCCTCTATTCGACAAATTACTTTAAAAATTTCGTTTTTTTTGTTATAATAATTTCCAAAACATTATTTGTCGTTATCAGTCGTTATAAGGTACAACATGGAAAAAATTTTTTGTTTGAGATTAACATTTCGCCAAATTTTTATTTCTTTAAATCAAAACTAAATGGATGAAGATTTATAAATACAGTATTAATATAAAGCTAATATTTTACAAACTTTTGAAAAAAACAATAACAATGGAAGAAAAAATTAGTTCATTTCCTACCAATTTTGGCATAGTTTTAGTACCATTCTTTTTTTGGATAATTTCTTTTTTGCTTATATATTTTTTCTTCATTGAAGTGAATTTTTGCACTTAATTTCAACTTTTTGTTGATCCGTTTTTGATTTTTGATTAATTTGTATTCTTTGATTTAGACCCAATTTTTTTTTCACAAGAGATGTTACGGAATCTCAATTTCCAACGTTTTTGAGCTCAGAATTCAGATTTCCAAAAACTAAAACTTTTTTGATTGTCTGAGTTCTGATTTCAAATTCCCGAAATTTTCGACAAAATTTCCAAATTTTTCCCCAAATTTGTTAAAAAATTCACCAAGATTTACCTTATTTTTAATCAATATCTCCTTAGAAATCACATTAAAATTTTGAAAATTTTCTCTGGCGGCACCTGTCCGCACATTACCGGACGTTTTAAACATTCATTTTACCAAATTTATCTCAAAAATCCCAAAATTGACACTTTTAAGTAAAAAATATCCTAAAACCAATAAAAAAATTGGCATTTCCTGTGCCAAATCTGTTACAAAAATACACCCAAATTTTTAAAAATTGCCCCTGCGGCGCTTATTGGCACCACTGGTCTCTTGCTCTTAGAGTTTTTTAAATTAAAAAAAAAAATAAGCGTAGGAAAAATATAGATAACAGCAAAAAGTAATCGTGGAGAGTGAAAATTTAAGTCATTTTTACTGGTTTTGTCCTCTTAAATACTTAATAGAAAATTTTTTTGATCCAAAACTAATTTGTTTTAACATATTGATGGTAAAAAAATAAATTCCTGGTTGTAAGCGTACCGCAACAATAAAACTCGAAGGTTTTCTTACGACCTAATCATGTTATTTTGATATTAGGGAAATAAGAATCTTAAAGGTTTATCAATAAAAACCAAAAACCCAATTAGTAGATAAATCTATTTAACGGAAGTATAAAGGAGAAAGCTGAGCACTAAGAAAAATTTCTAAAATAAGTAAAAACGAGAAATAATTAGAGACCGCACTTTAAAACCAAAAAAAAATTTTACATCAAATTTTTTAGTCAAAATTGTATAGAAAAACTTTTTTTTCCCATCACAGAATATAAGCGAAATAAATATAAAGATTTTAAAAATCACAAAAAAAAAGAAAAATTTTTTTTTGAAAATAAAAATTATGGATAAAAAAATTAAATTTTATTGGGGAAATTTTCTGCAAACTTTTCCATTTTTAGCGGTGTACATTTCAAAATTTGAAAGTCAATTTTTAGGGGGTCTATTTTTCATTTTTTTGCCATTTTTCTTATGAATTTTCTCAAAAATTCGGAAATGAACACTCAAAAACTGCCAAAAAGGCACCAAAATGGCAGAATGCCAAAAAAGGCATTTAAGGCACGAAAAAGGCAAAAAAAAAGGCATTATAAAAGTCAACGTAGAAGCTTAAAACCAAGTGGAAAATGCGTTATTTATGCTTAATATATTGAAACTAGTGCGCAGAAAAAAAAGGCATATGCCACAAAACGGTTGCCCTAGAAATAATAATTTTAAGTACCATAAAAACCCTTAACTTTATGAAAATTAAACCCATGTTGCGAAATTTGAGGATCTGATATTCGAGGTCCCCATATGTGAGGTTTTACTTGAAGACCCAACTTACGAAGACCAATTTTTGAGGACCCGACGTTTGAGGACCACGGTACTTGAGGACCCAATTTTCTTAAATTTTTAAAAAATTTTTTTTCAAGAAATAACCTTTATCTGTGTAAATAAATGAGTAATTTAAATTTTTTTGTTGTTGACGAAAATCTTTAAACAATATCGTAAATGGTGATTATGTGTACAAATTGAATCATATGACAGAATTTCGCGTCGCTTTTACATTTACTCCATTAGTCCTAAAATCTGTGAATGATTATCCACAATTATCAGAGTTCCCAGAAGTGGTGATATATCATCGTTTTGTGACTTTTGAAGGGATCAAAGGAAGTATGGCTACGACAGTCAAAAAAGCTTTTGAAAAATTCTTGTGTTTGGTTGGTATAGGGTTAATCCGGTTTGTGGAAGTTCACAAATGCCAGGGCTGGGAAATAACGCGAAATGATAGTTTACATTGACGAAAAATTATAAGTTATTTATTGACAGACAAAAATTTAAAAATAAAAATATGGTCACAGATCCAAACCACAAACCTAAATAAAAATTTGCAAATTATTAATTAAATCACTACAAAAAAAAATAGAATAAAATATAAATGGGAATTCTTACTTAAATGACTATTGCCCGAATGTGTCGAGCATCAGAACGCCAAAAATCTTAAAGTGAAATAATCATTTAACCAAAAGCACCCTTATGGTTTTAAAGACTGCATTTGGTTTAAATAAAAACTAGCGCAGGTGCGCTCGCTACGCTCGCGCACACTACGCTAGTAACAAAAACACTCTTTTTTAACTCTTATTTTTTGCTTTGGTTTTTGCTTCGGTAAACACCTACTAACGGTACCCGCGGCGAGAACGCACCAAAGCAATGGGTACCAAAGGAGCCAGGGAATTAACTGACAGTTAAAGGGATAACTTTAATCCCGCCCTGTCAGACGCTACACCTTCCCCAAAATGCAGCGATTAACTTACCATAAATGGCTCCATTTTTATACATAGTTAAATCAATTTGTTTGAATGTGTATAAATATTACATTTGGAAAATATCTTAATATTATTGAAAATTTTTGATTTGAAGTTAATTTTATTCAAAGACTTCTTTATAGACTATATTTTTCACTTTGTTTGTATTATTTTCTTCTGGCAATTTGACTTTTAAGCCTCTCCAAGTTCTTACCCTTGATAACGCTACATACAATTGACCATGACTGAAAACATTTTTTCTTAAATCAATTCCACATTTTTCTAATGTTTGTCCCTGAGCTTTGTTTATTGACATAGCAAAAGCAAGTTTTACAGGAAATTGATGTCTTATCAAACTAAAAGGATATTCATTGTCACAACAAAGTGTAATTCTTGGAATAAATACGATTTTATTTTGGTGTGTATTGTCAGAAAATTCTTCTATAATTTTACAAACTAAAACATGCTCTTTCATACATAAAACAATAAGCCTTGTGCCATTACATAAACCTTGACAAATGTTTAAATTTCTAAGCAATATAATAATCGAATTTTCTTTAATTTTTAATTCATGCTGAGGAAATCCTGTTGGATTTAACGAATGTAGATATTCATCTAAATATTCGTCTAATCTTTGTTTTTGTTCATTTTCAGCATGATCTATACTGGGATAAATTTTTTCTTCGCCTGGAACCATATCAAGTACCCTTTGATTCATTTCTGTAACATCTAAATTTTTAGGAGCAAGTATAGCAACTTTTGATAATTCACTCCAATTTCGTGAAGTAATAATCTGCTCAAAAATTTCCTTTACTAAATCCCCATTACTTATACAATCTACTGGTAAAAAAATTTCATCTGATTCATTATTCATTTTGCCATCACCAATATCTAAAAGATCTTTTGCAAATTTTTTCTCTGTGGGGAGTGCTCTCATATTTTTATTCAACGTTAGTTTTTTTGAATATTGCCAATGATTACTTCTTTTAATAATCGAATCAACAATTTGTGCTCTCGTTGAATAACTTTTAATTGGCAATGTTTGCCGAAAATCACCAGTCCACACCATTATTTTTCCTCCAAACAATATATTGTTTTGCATTATTTCTTTTAGTTTCTTATCTATTGTTTCTAAGGCTTTTTTGTCTATCATTGGTGCTTCATCAATAATAAATAAATCAGTTTCTTTTAGTTTTTTCCATCCATTTGTTTTTGGTCCGATATTTGAATTTGTTAAATCAAGGCTTAATCCAAAACCATATGAAGTGTTCTGCCACCTGGTAATAGATTAGCTGCTATTCCAGTGAATGCCATTGTTAAATAGTTTTTTCTTTTTCCTTTTAATAAATGACATAAAGTTCTATTAATAAAGGTTTTTCCAACGCCTCCTGGTCCATCAATAAAATAAAAAGCCGGCAAATTGTCTGGGTTATCGATTCTACTCATTATTTCATCGATAATTTTTTTTTGTTCATCATTCATTTGCATATAAAATTTCTGACCTTTATTCATTTCTTCCTCGTGATTAAAATCTTCATCATTTAAGTTTTCGTTAATTTGTGGCATTGTTGGAAATTCATTAATTGATTTTCCAGATTCTTTTAAGTTTTTGATAATTTCTCTATATGCCATCATTTCTGCTTTTTCTTGATTGTTGTTTTTTATAAAATCTTCAGACAGTGCATCTTTAAACAACTCCCATAATTCTTTTGGTTTAGATGGCCCACAATGGGCCAAAATTAATGCGAAAAACATCCTTAATTTTGATGGCATCATATAAAGATTTGCTTCTTCCAATGCTTTCTTCCATTCTTCATCATCTCTTATTAAACCTAAAACTAAACACACTTCTGCGAAAGTCGGGTAACAAATTTGATTAATTGTTTTAATATCGTCAAAACTTGTTGCACCTTTAACATGTAATAATAACAAACGCAAATAATATCTTTCTGTTTCTGAAGGTAATATTTTTACTAATCTACCAATTGTTTTTGATTGAAAATTTTTTGTAGCATTATTTTCAACTCCAATACGTCTTTTCCAAGTTCCTTTCCCAAAAACAAAAAATTCAGGTATTTCATGATAATATTTGCTTTTAGCTAAAACATCAGTTTTATTTAATTCAAAATAGGCCATTAGTTCTGTGTTTTTTTCTATTCTATCTCTAATTTCGTCTTCATCCATATCTTCGTCAAAATAATATATTTGTTCGCCAAACAAATGAACAGGTAAAGTTTTTATTGCATGACTCCTGTCACAAATTGGAAATTCTAATATTCTCCATACTGCATCAGTTGGGCTTACAAACCTTGCGTCTATAAATTGTTTTGCTTCGTCGTAATCAATGTTTTCAACTAATTGTATACCAGTTCTATCTGGTCCTTTATGAATGTACTTGTGCAAATATTTAACTGAGGATAAACTATTCACTTTTTCGACATTTATATGGCAAGCATATTTTTTCAACAAATATGGCATATGCGGGACAACCCATCTGTTATCTAGTTTATGAAAAGTTCCATCAGGCGTTTTTATCTCCACGAAATTTCCATCTTTTGGTCTTGCATAAACAGTAAAGCCATTCTCCAATACAACAGTTTTTTCTTGAAATGATTTTGGATAACCTTTTGAACAATGTTTTGATTTTATACCATTTTTGTCATAACTTTCTTCCATACATGGTGAATTTGGATTTAATGCCCCACATGGTCCATGAATCATATGTTTTTTAACTAAATCATAAAGCTCCGGGTGTTTATTTTTATCAGGAATTTTTGCGCTAATTCCTCTTTTGTCAACATCATCTCCATCATTTATTTTATCATTTTGAGCCAAGGTTATAAGCAGATGAATATGGGGAAGCCCTCTTAGCTGAAATTCAACAGGGTACATCCATGCAATGCATAAACCAAAAATTTTATCTTTTACGTCTTTCACTATCGCTTTAATTTTTAAATGAAAAACTCGGTCTATAATATCTGGCCGGTCGCTTGAATCTTGTCCATCGTATAAATTTTCTTGAATTTCATCCCATTTTGGGTTACAGGTCATTGTAATAAAAAGATCTGGTTTACCAAATCTTCTTACAATTGACATTGCATCTTGAAAATGCTTTTCAATGTATCTTGGAGAACCAACAACTGTAGCAGGTAAAATTATTTTTCTTCCAATTGGAATACCAGTATTTTGTGATTTTTTGAGTAAAAAACTATCAACATTTCTGTAAGAATCAGCTAAAATCTTTTTTTGGTTGTTTCTTATCCATCTTATTCTATCACTTTCAATTTTAACATATTCATCGACAACCCACTGTTGAAATAATTTCCCACCAAAAAGTAATGGATTGAATTCATTTCTTATAGCAATACAATAACTTGCATACTGTAGTCTAGTTAAATTTTTGTGACCATTTTTTAATTTCATTTCTGGATGCCAACCTGTTGTTCCTTGTGGGAAAAACAATGGGTAACACAAAGGCGATACATTTTTATCAAGACTATTTAAAATTTTTAATTCTTTCCCTCTTTCTCTAACTATAATTTTCGATTCTGGTACTTCTCCGTCAGCTCCAGGTACAAAAACAGCTGCCACTTCATTTGCCTTAGGTAGTTTAAATCGATTTTTATCCATATTAGGCGCCAATCCAAATAGCAATTTGATTTGTGAAGGTTCTCTTCCTTCTCGTTTCGCACTCTCTTTTTCATTTTCTTCTTCTTCTTTCATCATCACAAAAGCTTTTGCAAAAGGATTTACGCATCTTATTAAATTATATACAAAATTCAATAAATCGTCATCAATTTTTGAATTAGCTTGTTTTAGAAAGTCCATAGCTTCTTTTGTATCAATAATGAACAATTGACCATTAGTTGGTATATCTTCTTCGTCAGGATAAAGCGCAATATTTATTTTATGTAAAATTTGACCAGAAATACGAAAACAATACGGTCCTCGAAAATTTTTAAATTTATACCTTATTGGATTCATCGAAGCCATTGAAACACTGCTATTTAAATAACGAATATTTTCAAAAAAAGCACCACTTTTCCGATCATTTCTAATAAATAAATTTTTCAAACTCATTGGAAAATTTTTTTCTGGAAAGTTTTCAATACGCACTTTTCCATAATGACAACAATTTTTAAATTCATTTTTTTTATTTTCAATAACTTCTTCTGAGAAATTCAACGAATGACAGTGTAAACATTCTACATTCATTGGTCCAAGTTTATGCCTTACAGTATCCGAAATATTTGCACAAATATAATTCTCTATTTTTTCACATAATTCTCTTTTGCGCTTTAAAGCAGTTCTGTCGCGATTTTTCTGTTTTTGAATTCCAATTTCTTCAACAGACATTTCTCTTCTATATTTAATATTCCGTTCCCGATTTTTTTGTCTTTCAATTTCAATTTCTTCTGTAGACTTTCTTTTTCGTTGATGTATTTTTCGAATGCTTGAATTTGATCGTTGACTTGTTGACTGTACTTCCGATTCAAAAAAATCAATATCAGTATTATCCAAATCTATGACTTTAAATAATTCTCGATCATTTACATTGTCTACACTTCGTATTTCAAAAAGAGAGTTATAAGATAGCTTTGATTTAACATTTCCGCTTTTTTCTCGGGAGCTTTGAACCCGTTCGTTTCCGCTTTTTTCTCGGGAGCTTTGAACCCGTTCGTTTCCGCTTTTTTCTCGGGAGCTTTGAACCCGTTCGTTTCCGCTTTTTTCTCGGGAGCTTTGAACCCGTTCTTCATTGCCGTCTAAAAAATTTTGTTTTTGGCGAACCATGATCTCGTACAATTAATATAATGTCGAAAATCTAAATAAATAGTATTAATATTTAATCAATTTAAATTTTTTGTTATTTTGGTCTAATGCATAGGCTAACAATTTGAGAACAAATTTGTTTTCGAAACTTTTTCTTTTCACTTGCTTTATTTCGTAATTTATTTTGCTTCTCATTACAGAGACAAAACAAAAAATAAAATAAAAGAGAAGACAAATGATAACAATAAAGAAAGAAAAAGAAGTGAAAGAGAATATAAAAAAAAGAAGAGAGATACAAAAAATGGAATTGTCTGTTCCCCTTTCTTTCTTTTTTCCTGTACTCTTTTAGTTCACTTCTTTCCTTTCACAGGCAATTCGTGTTAATAATAAATTCAAATATTTTTGTTTACTTTGTGACACACACACACGGCAAAATTAATATATAGATATAGCAGATTTTTTTTTTGAAACAGCAAAAATGCACTTGATTAATAAATCTGAGGACAACACGGGAACTTATTTTAATAAAAAAAAATTTATGCCCAATTTGAAATGAGCTCCAAATTAAAACTAAAATTAATTTATGAGAGAATAATTAAACAACATGTTGAACCCAAACAAAAAATTAAAACAAAATTTGCCGTATAAAACAAATACATTAATCGAAATAAAAAATCATTTATTAAAAAAAGGAAAAAGTTTTGTATCTTATTTTAATATTAATAAACAGTACAATATTTTTCAATTTAAATTAAAATTGTATTCATTGTTTATTAAAGATGACAAATAGAAAATTGAATTATATTCCAACAACCATTTTGATTTCATAAAAAAAGTGAAAATCATATTCTTCAATTTTCATTTACTATAACTGAAAGATTTGCTTCATTAAAATCCAAGAAAATGATTTTTTTTTAATTTTAAATAAATTTAATTTATCAACAAAAGCTTCAAAGAAAAATTATTTTTTTTAGAAAAGTGGATGCGACAAGATTAATAATAAATAAACAAAGAAATTTAAATACATTGAATGAAACAAAGAAGGAAAAATAAGAAAATAACAACATATAAAATCAAGAAAATATAATCAAAATTGAAAAGCAAAGATAAAATATATAAATAAAATTTTAAAAAATCATAAAACTTTAAACTTAACCAAGTTCGTAAAATTAAAGAAATTTAAACAATGTGGGTTGCAAAACTATTATGGTTTGATTTCTTTATATATAAAATCAAATATTAAAGGAAGAAATATGATCTTATTAAGTGGCGGTGCATCATTGCAACTTGTGCGAACGCAACACACTTTCACGCAGGGACCGCGTCAAACGTAAAAAAGATTTACAAAATCTTTTAGGGGTTTAATGAAGAAAAATTAAAAAATAATGAAATACATTAATTTATTTCCATTAAAATTTCTAAAATAGGAAAAAAATCAAAAGTCAAATATTAACTTTATTATGTGAAATACGAAATATTTTATTAATTATTAAAATGAAAAAACAAACTATGTTCTTAAAAAAACATTACGAAAAGGTGCCGAAAAAAAGATGGATTTAGGCTCGAATTCAAAAACTATGTATTTATATTGCAAAATCTTTTATTAATGAAAAAATTACGCAGGTGCTATTTTCATAGAATATGGAGAAATGTGTTACTATGAATTTTTAAATCATCTTGTAGGGTAGGGCAAAAACGGTTAACCGAACCGACGGCTTTTTGGGCAAAAACCGAAACCGAAAATCGGGTGTCTGAAAACCGACCTACCCAAAAACCGGGGTCCCAACTCGATCGGTTTTCGGCTGAAAAAATAGACCCCTATTGACGGGATCACCAAGGGCGCGTAGGCGACACCGCCGGGGAAAATATTGAGAATTTGAGTGTTTTTCGGTAAAAAATCTTGCCAAAAAAACATAATTTTGAGAAAACCTAACGTCTGGGGTCCGGTTACTTGCACCGGCTGTGGAACCAGATGAAGATGAAACTGATTTGGATGAAAACGGAGAAATTGAAAATTTCACATAGCAAAAAATTTCAGTAATTTGTTATGATATTTTTTAAACGCCTTATTTTTGGATAAAAAAATTTTGAAGCAAAAAATTAAATTTTTTAGAAACCGAATAAACCGAAATTCGGAAATCAAAAACCGGGGGTCGACCAAAACCTGAAACCGAAAACCGGGGGTACTAAAACCGCCTAACCGAAACCCGGGGGGACCGGGTTTAAACCGATTTTGCCCCACCCTATCATCTACCGAATTGAAATACTATGTTTTTTATGAAATAAATTTTAAAATATAAAAATATATTAAAGCATCTAACCCATCATAATTAAAATTTAGAATTCTTTAAAATAAAAAAGTAAGAAAAGTATCTAATTTAATTTAAAAATTTTTGGAGAAATAAAAGAAGTTAAATTTCGGCTATAGGACATTTCGCCACCCGGACATTTTGCCACCTAAGCCAAAATCGGACGTTTCGCCACCTAAGCATAAATAGGACGTTTCGCCACCCGACGTTTCGCCACCCAGACATTTCGCCACCCAAGCCAAAATCCGACGTTTCGCCACCTAAGCAGAAATCGGACGTTTTGCCACCAGGATATTTCGCCACCCCTAAAAAAAAAGCAATTTCACTTCATTATTCAAATAAAACACTTAGCCAGTTAAAATGAATACATTTTATCAAAGTATTCATTCCACTTTTGTAAAATTCATTTCTTCCTTAAATCGTAATATGTTTTTATATTGTTCAATTGAGTAAAATGGCGACTTTTCGCGAAAAACTCGAACGCCTGCAAAAACCAACCAAGCGGCTCCGAATTCCAACTCATGATGATGACAGTGTTCTGCTGAATATTGCGACTGAGGCGACACAAACCCCTGAGAGGGAATCCGACGTCGGCGAGTTCTCAGAGAATAGTGATGTTGAAAATCAACAGCCCGTCAGATTCAAACGTGGAGAAACAATCAGAGGCGCACTCTGTCTCTGGCACCGTGGTTAAAGCACATCCAATAGATAGATTAAAATGTTTTTTTCTAATTTTAGGTTTTCGGTACATCAAAAGCAAGGAAGGAAGCCTCTGGTTCAGATGCGAACAACGCAAATGTCAAGCAAAAGCAAAATTGGAAAATGAGGAAACGATGACCGGTGTTCTGGGGAAAATAGAACACCACCATGGTGCTGCTCCATCTCGTTGTGATGCTGAAGCAGGACGGACTCAGATGAAACAACTCATCTGCAAAGATCCAAAGCACAAGCCCTCACGATTGCGCGTCCAAATACGTACAGACGCTGACGATGAAGTTTTTGAATTGTTGGGCACCAATTCGGCATTAGACCGAATGTCTAGAAGGTCAGTCATTTGAGCTACCAGTCCGAGTGTCGAATAGAACTATCGACACTCGGAGTGGAAGACGATCATTTGACCACATTTAGATTTTTCTATTTATAATTCAAGGAAGAGAGCGTGGTACGCATCCTTGACGAAGCGGACTTTGGAACAGAGGAAGGGCTGATGGATACTGTCATTTTGCTCGGGCTCGTGATGCAGGGCTTTGTCGAAGGCCTTCACGTCCGTGGAAACGAAGACGGAAGCGATTATGAAACTGATTTGTCGGAAAATTGAAAATTTTTGTGTTTTAAAATCATTACATCTCGCTTTCCTTTTATAAATGTCAATTCACGATAAATCAATATTAATTTTTGCATTGAGTGGAGTAGTGATAACAAATCTTGAGTTTTTTGAAGGCAAAGGGGGGGAGGTGGGTGTTTCATAGAGGTGGCAAAACTGGTGGCGAAACATCCGATTTCTGCTTAGGTGGCGAAAAGTCCGATTTTAGCTTGGGTGGCGAAATGTCTGGGTGGCGAAACGTCCTGGTGGCGAAACGTCCGATTTCTGCTTAGGTGGCGAAACGTCCGATTTTGGCTTGGGTGGCGAAATGTAGGGTGGCGAAACGTCAGGTGGCGAAATGTCCGGGTGGCGAAATGTCCGTACACGTAAATTTCTAGCTGCCTAATTTGAATTTATCAAAAAATCAATAAAAAAGCTTTTTGAAAAAAAGAGGATATATTTAAATGAAATCTTTGACGCCAAAGACTTTTTGATGAAAATAAGTTAAATAACGAAAATAGGAGAACCGATTGTGTGACCAAAAATATACAAAAAGATTCAAAAAATAATCACTGATAGGAATGGGTTTATGAATAGAAATTGTTAAGAGAAAGGAAAATTTAGGAGGAAAATTTTGTTAATAAATATATTTTTTAGAAATTTTCGAGATGAATTCGGTGTGGTAATAAAAGTAATGTCGCTTATACCAATATAATTTTTTTTTTAATTTTATATACAACGATCATGGTTATAAGTTATCGCAGAAAATTGATGGCACTCCTTTACACTTTCTATGTATATTAATGAATATTTTGATCTTAAAAATTTCTAATTTGTTTTATTTTCAAAAATGATTTTGTTGTTTATTTTTTCAATTAATATTGGTATTTGACAATATATATGTATTAATTTTTTTTTTTATTTATACAAAAAAACTTGAATCCTATGCTAAATGCAAAGAAAATTAAAAAAGTCGGTCAAATAAAACAATAAACTAATTGAAATATTTAAAAAAAAAAAAAATTATAAAAAAATTATATAACAATTATTTGTTGTAATTGGCATTAAAGTATTCATAACAAAAAAAAATTTGTTTAGCTGATGATGTACTTTAACAGCAATTCGACAAATGTTCCGAAAAATAAAAAGGTAATTTAATAGTGAGGAAATAATAAATAGTAGAAAAAATCATATAAAATAAATAATAAATAATTTACAAATTTAATGCAGTTTATGAAAAGTAAAAAATAGATAAAAATGAAAAAAACATTCAATTTGGAATCATTTGAGCGGGATTTAAAAAGTAACAAAATAAAAATCTTAAATTCATTAAAAAGGGTAGTACGGGAACGAGGCTTTAGGCAACCCCGAGGACCGGGACAAACCCGGGGCTTTTGAAGCAAAATTTTTTGAAAACCGAAAAATTTGAAAATTTTTCATATGAATTCACAGTTCGTTTTATTACTTTTAAATCACAAATAAATGGAGAAAGTAGTATCTCCCTTTTTCCCTAATTTTTTAAAAAAGAAATGAATTTTATTTAGAAAATTGTCAAAAAATATATTTAAGAACTAAATCACTTTATAACATGAATTTTCATATGCTCTCTTTCTCTCTCCATCCTCTGGCATTGACCTTATCTCTTGAGTTTATGGATTTAACTTTTCTTTCTTACTCTCTTTTTCTTTGTTCTTTAAATGCCCTTCTCGCCCTTGGGGTTCTCTACCCTTTTAACATGAACTTTCATATGCTCTCTTTCTCTATCTCCATTCTCTGTCATTGACCTTATCTCTTGAGTTTTATGGTGTTGACTTTTCTTTTTCACTCTCTTTCCCTTTGGTCTCTAAACATCAATATTTTATGACAAAATAGCATCAGTAACTCGCCTCTGGAGAAAACATTACCCATAGTGACATTTTGCATTTTTATTCGTCGATTTTGCATCCTCTGCTCCCCCCATTTTTCCCCATTTGATTATCTTTTGTCATTTCATGTGAAAAAAAATATTTAACTGTCAGTTCCTTGCTTCATCATTAACCTAATTAGGTATTTAAAAAAATCGAAGGCACGGCCTTAATTGGAATCTGTTAAAAATTTTTTACATATCTTAATAGGCAATTTTTTAACTTTTACTAGAAAAATTTGGTTTTTAAACCTTTTCTAATTTTGAAAATTTACTTATTATATCCATAGCATCTTTTAACCTTAAATATTTCTTATGAATTTAAGGAAAATAAGAAATTAATTAGTTTTTAAAAATAAATTACATTGCAACAAGGATGTGGAATAATCGCGTCGGATTTCCGGATAATCTTTTTCAAGGGTTCCCGTTATATTGTCATGACAAAACCCGGGATAAGTCAAAATTGACGGTAACAGATCCATGACCGGGGCTCATTACTAAAGCCTGTAATTTTGGGTGTACCTCAACTGCGGACCGATAACTGCGGACCAAAAACCGAGTTTTAAACAGAAAAGACGAAAAGACCTCTAATATACTGGATATTAGTGTTAGGCACCGGATCGGATCCGGCCGGATGTTTCCGGATCCGGGTTTTTTGGGCCTCACCGGATTTTTTCCGGATTATCCGGGAAAATCCCACCGGCAAATTTTTGAAAATGAAAATCCGGTTCCGGCGTTTTTCCGGATTTTTCCTGATCCGGCCGAAGGTGGCACTTTGAATAAAGACGTTGAGATTTAGTGGTAAACACCGACAAAATAATGAAATTTTTTGAATTATTTATGGTTTAACCTGGTTTAGTTGGTTGTCCTCCCTTTCCCAAAGAAAAAGTGATTTGGTTGAATACCACAAGAAATTCATTATTTTTTAAGATTCTGCAATTTTGATATCACTAGAAATCTTCAAGAGCGTGCTGGTGCATTTCGTAAAAACCGCCACCCATGCGCGTTTCGTAAATCCGCCATTTTCACTGAATTTTCGACTAAATCAAGTCATAACTTTGCTCAAAAGCAACCAAATTAAATAAACTTCGTATCATTCGATAGCTCTTGAATAGCTTTAT
Source organism: Heterodera filipjevi (assembly GCA_039877585.1). Lineage (NCBI taxonomy): Eukaryota > Metazoa > Nematoda > Chromadorea > Rhabditida > Heteroderidae > Heterodera > Heterodera filipjevi. Next base: position 1,714,076 of record JBDPZO010000003.1, read on the forward strand.
TAGCTTGCTAAATTTAAAAAAAATTCGTTCCCTTTTTCGAGTTATGGTCATTTTTTCCACTTTTTTGCCACTATTTTTTCAAAAGTTTTTGAAATTTTTTGAAATTTAGCAAGCTAATAAAACTATTCAAGAGCTATCGAATGATACGAAGTTTATTTAATTTGGTTGCTTTTGAGAAAAGTTATGACTTGATTTAGTCGAAAACTCAGTGAAATTGGCGGATTTACGAAACGCGCATATGTGGCCGAATTTAAGAAATGCACTAGCACCCTTCAAGGTCTAGGTTCTGGTCTGGGTCATTTTGGCGTGGCCATTTTGGCGTGGGCCATTTTGGCGTCGTTGGATATATTTTTTCAGAGGGAACCAACTTAAATATTTTTGCTATCATTCGATAGCCCTAAGTGCCCCCTATAAGCCTACATAATTAAAAAAAAAATTGGTCCACCCACTAAAAAGTTATGTTTAAAAAAGTTCAAAAACTTTCAAATTTCGGAAATTTTCTTGAATTTTTGAACGTTTTTGAATATAAATTTATTGGGTGAACCAAATTTTTTGAAATTACGGTACGGTTTTAAAAGAGAAGATGAAGAACGCTGAAATGAAGGCCCTAATTCTAGAATAGAATAGCAGGAGCTTATGGTATAATAAAAAAATATACCAAACACGCTAACATAAATTAAAATAAACAATTTGAATTTATGGGTATTATGAATCTGATAAAGAAAATACAAAATATGATAATGTTTGTTTTTTAAATTAATAAGAATGTCTAATAAATTAAACAAAATTAAAGATAATGCAAGGCTTAGCCAACTGAATATTAAATAAAAAATTTTCTATTTTTATTGAATTTAATTGAATTAATTCTTTAATGAATAAATGATGGAATAATTTTAGCAGATTATGCTATAACTAAACAAATAAAAGCTATGGACGAAAAGAAATGTTATTGCTTATTCATATTCGATGACCATAAAACCGCCCGAAAAGGCCGTATTCCAGTCTGGGACGATTATTGAAGGCATTCTATACGTATGCTTCTAAAGACAGAGAGATCAATGTGCAAAGTGCGCGGCCAATATTGATAATTGAAGATATTATTTCTTGAAATAATGTCAGCCACGATTATTGATTTAGATAAATGTATCTTAATTGAGAAAAAACAATTATTTATATGATGTTAAAAGCCAAAGAGTTGACCTTTCCTCATGTGAAACTTATCACCACAACATTACATGGTTTAAAAATAAAAACCCATACATTTACATTTAAGATTACCAAATGAAAAAAAAATAATAAAAACAAAAAACTTTAAAAACTAAGATAAAAGAATTAGTAATAAGAAATCAGAGAATAGCTTAGAGATGGCTTTGAATGTTATTATGATTAAAAAAAAATTTTATCCTTAAAACGATAAAATAAAAATATATGTATTCGATCCTTCTAAATAAAACTTTTTAGTTTTAAAAATATTAAAGAAATTAGAAATTTTCATTGAACTACTTTACATCATCCCATTCAAGCAACTTGCCATAAACAAGAGCGCAAGAAATAAATATGATAGAAAAATGGAATTAATACTTTATGTCGAATCATTATTTATTGGAAAAGGCAAACAAAATGAGAAATAAATATCCAAATAAAAATTTTATTAAATTTCATTATTATTTAAAAAAACCTTAAACTATATTATTAACTACATCAAATAATGATATGATAAAAAATTATAAATTCCTTAATTGGTTCAATTTTTGAAATAAAATACAAAAATAAAAAAAGTTTAATTTGCAAAAATTGGGTTCAAAATTCCGACAAAATTTAAGCAAACGTTAATAAATCTGAGAAGTTTATCCCAAAGACTATTATTTTTAATAATAAATCCCTCAAGTTCAGAATCTAATAGGAAAATATTAAAAAGGAATAGAAGCACCTTATAAAATTAATTTTGATTTGATAATCAGTTCAACAAATTAAAGTTTTAGTGAAAAGTAACAAACCTTCATTTATTTTAAGCATTTTGCATTCGCAATCTCAAGGTTTTTAAATCGATTGAGTGCCACAGGTGCTGGCGCGTTTATTAAATCCGCCATTTTTACTGATTTTTTGTATAAATCACGTCATAACTTTTCTCAGAAGCAACCAAATTAAACAATCTTGGTATTGTAAGATAGCCCTTGGGTTACTCAATTAGCATGAATAATTTCAAAAAATTTCATTAAGTTTTCTAAAGGATATAGGTAAAAAAAGTGGAAAAAATTACCAAAACTTTTGAAAAACTTAATGAAATTTTTTGAAATCTAGTAAGCTAATAAAGTAATCCAAACAATACCATGATTGTTTAATATGGTGGAGTTTGAGGAAAGTTATGGCATGATTTATACAAAAAATCACTTAAAGTGGCGGATTTAAGAAACGCGCATAGGTGGCGGAATTTAAGAAACGCACCAGCACCGTGCCACACACTCTAAAAAATTTTTTCTTTGGCCCAAGAAAAAAAAAGTATTGAAATAATATTCAAAATATATAGCAAAAGCATACAAACTAATGAGATTACCTACCTAACTTCTAATATAATTAAACAAAATATTGTACTACAAGTTAATTCAATAAGTAGTTTCAGAATGGATGAGAATTATAACAAAATTAAATTTTCAAATAATAAATTAAAAATTTTAATATATGACGCATTTAAAAACTAAAAACTTTTGCTAAGGAAGGGTCTTAAAAATTTAAACTAAAAGTTACAACTTGGGCTAGCAATTATATGGAAATCCATATTTGTTTCCTGAAACTTGGACGGCCTAAACGCATGAAAAAGGTGTTTTAGCTTCGTTTGAAGCTTTTAGGATAATTTTTGAAATCCTATTTTGACATTTTTGGAAAATTTCATAAAAAAAGGCAATAAAAACCGAAAAATCCTCCCTAGAATTCGCGAGTTTTATTTTTGCCAGCCCTACTAATAAGGTTTTTTTTATCATTACATAATGATGCCAAATTAGTTTTTAATTTGAAATAAAAAATAAGTCTCCTATGTATAAACAAAAAATTTGAATTTTTCTCATATTAGGTAAATAGCAGGGATGTTGCAAAAGGAAAAATAAAAAGCGAAAGGCGAAAAATGCGAAACCAAAATAAAAAGTGAAAAGGCGAAAGCGAAATGCCCAAAAAAAGCGAAAAGGCGAAAGACGAAAAGGCGAAATTTTTTTTTAATACAAAATTTTTAATTTGCAATTAAATCTTCATCATTTGAAATGTATTTCAATCTCAATTATATTTAGTAGGGTTGAGGAGTAAAAGGTTTACCGAACCGAAACCGAAAACCGGGGTTGGAAGACAGGCCTAGCTGAAAAACGGGGGGGGGGCGGTTTCCCGGTATCGGTTTGAAAAAAAATTTACTAGGTTCGATGCCGCACAAAATAAGTGTACCTTTTTTAAATTGTTTCCTAATAATTAACCATTTCATTTGATATTTTTTTACATAATAACCCCCCCCCCCCCAAACTATTGAAATTTAACTATTTTTGGTCTAAAATCTCTTAACAAATCTGACACAAGTATTCAAAATTTCCCCCGGTGGCGCCTATCGGCACTACCGGCCCTCTCCCCAATGAATTAATAAAATTTAAAAAATAAATATGTGACAGTATTATGGGCGCAAAATTTTGGGAGTTTTTTACTGAATAAAATTTGGCAGCTTTTCTTGACTTTGTGATAGGAAAAAAGAAATTTGTGGGTTTTTTTTATTAATTTTCTTTTCTCCGAGATGAAAGGCGAAAAGCGAAACTTGCAACATCCCTGGTAAATAGGTAGAATGGACATATAAATACTCAGAAACAAGGGTGAATGTGTTAATTTTAAATATTTAATCCTTTTAAATGTTTATTTTTAAGAAATAGCAAAAAGTTGGTGCTTTAAGAAAAATAAAGAAATATGCATAAATAAAAAAAACAGGCACTTAAAGTTGTTGCAAAACAAAACGCTTATTTTAAGCGAAATAGCATTAAAAAAGAAACATTTTTTAAAACACGCTGAAATGAAGGCCCTAATTCTAGAATAGAATAGCAGGAGCTTATGGTATAATAAAAAAATATACCAAACACGCTAACATAAATTAAAATAAACAATTTGAATTTATGGGTATTATGAATCTGATAAAGAAAATACAAAATATGATAATGTTTGTTTTTTAAATTAATAAGAATGTCTAATAAATTAAACAAAATTAAAGATAATGCAAGGCTTAGCCAACTGAATATTAAATAAAAAATTTTCTATTTTTATTGAATTTAATTGAATTAATTCTTTAATGAATAAATGATGGAATAATTTTAGCAGATTATGCTATAACTAAACAAATAAAAGCTATGGACGAAAAGAAATGTTATTGCTTATTCATATTCGATGACCATAAAACCGCCCGAAAAGGCCGTATTCCAGTCTGGGACGATTATTGAAGGCATTCTATACGTATGCTTCTAAAGACAGAGAGATCAATGTGCAAAGTGCGCGGCCAATATTGATAATTGAAGATATTATTTCTTGAAATAATGTCAGCCACGATGTACCCTTTATGGTTTCACATCTATCATAAAGTCGCCCCTACTATGGTCGCATTTACCACTTGTACCATGGTGCCGCACCTAACATCATAGCGTTGCATCTATTATGGTGTCACATCTATCATGGTTTCGCACCTACTATGGTCAACCCACCATTGTGTCGCATCTATTATGGTGTCGCATTTACCATAGTGTCGCACCTATCATAATCTTGCATCTACTGTTGTCGCACACGCCATGGTCCAAACCTACCATGGTGTCGCACCTACCATAGTGTTGCATCTATTATGGTTTCGCATTACCATGTACCGCACCTAACATAGTTTAGCATCTATTATGGTGTCGCATTTACTATGGTGCCGCATCTACCATGGTTTTGCAATTATCATGGTGTCGTACCCTTTATGGTTTCACATCTATCATAAAGTCGCCCCTACTATGGTCGCATTTACCACTTGTACCATGGTGCCGCACCTAACATCATAGCGTTGCATCTATTATGGTGTCACATCTATCATGGTTTCGCACCTACTAATGTAATGAGGGTCTGCTAGTCATAACGGACTATTAATTCGTATTCAAAGGGGGCCTTGGCCTTTTGATGCTATACGCTAAACGCGGAGAAAGCAAACTAGAACTGTTTAGTTGCCCATGAATAATTGACCTATTTTCTGTCCCGTTGGCCCTTGGGAAAGTCACATTTTGAATAAAAAATCATATTTTAAAAATCTATCGGGGGCGCAAATGTCGCGACGCAACTGTCGGCGCAACTGTCGGCGCAAATGTCGGAAGCGCAAAAGTCGTGGGCGCAAATGTCTGGAGCGCAAATGTAGAGGCGCAAATGTCGGCTAACCCTTAGACACAGTATTTCTTTTTTTTTTTTGAAATTTCGAAATTAGAAAAATTTAGATATGCATATAAAATATGCACATATTGCGAAATATAGACAAATATGCCCTTAGCATATGGAATATGTCCTAGAATCTTCAATCAAGCGAAAGCGTTTTTCGGGTTGTCCGACATTGCGGACAAATATTTTCGGACGAATTATAATAAAAATATTTTTATCCTTGAATTACAACAAAATTTTCAGTTTTCCTAAAAATCAAATTTTGAGTGGCCAGACGGTACTTTATTGCTCGAATTGGTCTTTGTTTGGTTCTTGAATAAGACCTAAATGTGCAATAATTGCATTATCGTACGGTCGTTGGACTTATCGCTTGCTTCTTAGGCAAATATTAGTCCACGTGTGTTATCCAATTGATACAGCTAATCCTGTCGCATAATTATTTTTTCAATTTCTTGATAGTAATAAATTTGAAAAATTTTGTACAATGTTAACAAAAAGCACTTTGACTACTCCTCAACAACTTTGGAAAATTAGAAGTGTTCAAATGAAATGAGTGAAAATGCCATTTTCACTTTTTGAAATTAGTTTTTTTTTAATTAGTAATTCTTTATTCTCCTTTTAAAAAATATTTTTTATTATATTCGTCCGAATTAATGGTCTGCAAATGTGGCACTACGTTTTCGTGCGTTTCAAGCCCAGCCAGCGCAAGAAAAAAAAATACATGTGCATAAATTGGGCACCTTTAATAATAGTATTATTATATTCTATATTGATCAACTTAAATTTGCTTCTTATTTTTTTTTTAACTTTTAACATTGCTTTAAGGTTTTTTGTATTTTTAATGCCTACTTTTACATTTTTAAAAGTCTAAGAATTTTTTGAATTTAAATATTTTAGTAAAAAAGAATGCCCAGTTTGTCAACATCACATTGAGACTGGCGAACCACCGTCAACCCAAGAACCGCAACTGACGCGTACTTCTTCTGCACCAAGTGTAAAAATTTTGGAGATATAAAATCATTATCAAAAAAATTTTTTTATCTGTGTACCTAGGAAAGGTTCAAGAGCGCCAAGTTTTCATATAGGTCCGAAATACATTGCTATTAAAAAATTTCATTAGTTTTTGGTGCTCTTAGTATAATTAATTGGGGTTTTGGCGTAATTTAGTAAAAAAAATGACTCAATTACATTCTGGCGCAGGGATTTAACAAATATAATGAGTTAACAATTTTGAATTTTAAATATATAATAAATGTGAATGAGTTTGCAATCTCACGATTACCCTTTCGTTACAGGGACAACACCCCGATTTTGCAAATGGAATGGGCCAACAAAGCCACCAATACATTTGCCGAGTTGTACGTTATAATTAAAAAATGGTGGAATGGATTTGCTATTGGTAAATAACAGAAACCAATAATTTAAGATGGCCCACCAATGCACCATTCACCCATGCGTAAGCATTATATTGTTAATAATACTTTTAATATTTACTCTGTAATTTTATGGTTTTAACAAGATTAGTTTACTAGTAAATATTAGATAATTCCACAATTTAAGTTCGTCAGCCAATGCCACCGCATCCACAAATGTGTAAGCATAGAGGAACGGGAACGTGGCCCCCGAGAAAACCCCGCCAAGGCCCCGTTCCTGTCCGGTCTCTAGCAGTGTTACCGCGGGTCGGGAAAAATTCGGTGGGGCACTCGAAAATTTTCGGTTTCGGGTCGCCAAAAAACCTCGGGTTTCGGGCGGCAACACTGGTCTTAGTAAGCATATACTGCATAATATACATTTAATATTACTCTGTAAATTTTTATGGGTTTAATAAATTAGTTTACTAGAAATATTAGATAATCCCACAATTTAAGTTCGTCAGCCAATGCCGCCGCATCCACAAATGTGTAAGCATTATATTGTATGATGCGCATTTAAGATATATAAGACGATACTTTGTCAAATTTGTATGCGTTTGAAAAGATTAATTTACTATAAATAGTAGATAAATCCCACAATTTAAGATGGCCCGTCAATACATCCTGCAATGCCGCATCCTATGCGTAAGAATATAATCAGTTTATTAAATTTTATTAACAATTTCTGTCAAATTTTTGAGAACTATATAAAATAAAAAGGGGCGGTATCGTTTGAGTTGGAGACAGTCTAAGATTTTTTATTTTTACTTTGCCAACCAAATAAGCAATTTAGAATAAATCATTCGAGGTCTCATGTATAGAAGAAAAACGAGCTATTGATAAGCGATTAAGCATTAAAAAAAAAAAGTTATAACTTGAAAACTGCAACAAAAATAAAGAAGTCAATTTTTGTTATGCACCTTTTATTTATTACATTTTGGTAAGTTACTGATTTTTCTTGATCCCTCGCTAATAAAACCCTTAAAAGGCTTCGAATGATTTAACATCGCTTAAATGATTGACAAAGGAAAAAGTTATAACGTCTTAAACGGTTCTAGGACGAAAAAAGAAAAGTACAAGTCGAAAAAAGAAAAGTGCAAGTGTGGCGAAAAAAGAAAGTGCAAAATGGAAAATAAAATATCAATGCGTGTGATCGGAAGAGGCGGGTGTTTCAGTACAGAGGAATTACGTTAATATAAATTTATAATCTAATTAATAATTTTGTAATGATACTACATATTTTTTATTTTCAGTACGGAAAATTATTTCAATAAATAGTTTAATTATTCCAAGGTCGGTGTTTCCTGTCTTGTTCAGCGTTAGTAACTAAACCAGGGATGCCGCCGATTTCCGATTTTCCGATGTTTTTGGGGTCGGAATTGCGATTTTCCGATTCCGAGAAAAATTTGGGGCATCGGAATTCTGATTTCCGATATTTTGGGAAAAAATCGGAAAAAAATCGGAATTAATTTCTCAAAAATAAATAAAAATTTTCGAAAAATGAGAAGTGTTGTCAAAAAAAAATTTAAAAAAAATTAGTAATTTGTAGAAAAAAATTTCCGATCCGATTTTCCAATTCCGATGATTTTTGGACCGGAATTCCGATTTTCCGATTTCCGAGAAAATTTTTGGCCTTCGGAATTCCGATTTCCGAAAAAATTTTGGGCATCGGAATTCCGGTTTTCCGATTTCCTATTTTTCAAATCTGAGATCGGCGGCATCCCTGAACTAAACCAAACATTAATTTATCAATTGGATAATTAAATTTATTTATTGAAATAAGTTTCATACTGAAAAATAAAAAATATTTAGTACCATACAAAATTATTAATTAAGATTATAAATTTATTATTAACGTAATTCTCTGTACTGAAACGACCCGCCTCTTCCGATCACACGCATTGATATTATTATTTCCATTTTGCACTTTTCTTTTTTCGTCTCAGCACGGTCTTAAACACGTCACAGACTCAAATGGTCCGCAAAAGGTGCGTGACGGTAATCAAAACGGGTCCCTATATCATTTCGTCAGTGGTATTTGGGCAGTGATCATTTGAGCAGTGAAAACTCAAAAATAATTAATAAAAGATAAAAAAAAAGGATCCTAAATTTCCAGAGTTAGTTTATAAAGCCTAACCCGCTAGGTTACTAAAAACCCAACACAATATTTTTTCTGAAAATCTAACCCTAGTTTTACCATTAGTGTTTTTCAAAAAAAGAAATAGAAACTCTCAAAAAGTAGGCTTAGATTTTCAGAAAAAATTTTGGGTTGGATTTTCAGAAACTAGGGGGGTAGGCTTTCAGAAAATGATTCTGGAAATTTTAGGCTACATTTTTAATCTTTTATTCATTATTTTTGAGATTTTCACTGCTCAATGATCACTGCCCAAATAAACCACTGACGAAATGATCGTCACCCGTCAAAACCCAGCATAAGAGCGTTAACCATCAAAATGAAAAAAAAATTGTATTTTGGGCTTTAGTCATAAACCATCAAAACAATTTCGTGCTGGGTCGTTTCGTAAATTCCGCCACTATGGGCGTTTCGTAAATTCCGCCAATTTGCAGGTTTTTTTTTGTCAAAAAACTGATAACTTTGCTCAAGCGCAACCAAATGACAATCTTGGTAGGTCCGATAGCTATTGGATAGCTCTACTAGCCTACCAAATTTCAAAAAATTTGATAAGGATTTAAGAAAGTTATAGTCATAAAGTGCAAAAGACTCTATATTTTCTCAAAACAATCAAATTTTTTGAAATTTGGTAGGCTAATAGGCTAACAAATAGCTACGGAACATACCAAGATTTCCATTTGGTTGCGTTTGACAAAGTTATAATCAGTTTTTGACAAAAAAACCTGCAAATTGGCGGAATTTACGAAAAGACCTAGGTACCTTTTATTTAAGCTGATGCTTTGGTTACGCCTTTTTTATACAATAATGCATTAATTAATATTATTTATGAAAATAGTAACAAAAGTTTCAATTCTTTGAAAATATTTTGGAATAATTGATTCATAATAAGTCATAATTGTAATGATAAATTGTTTTATGGTTTTTTGACTAACGCTCCGCTCCGTTTTGATCAGCTACGCCCAAAAAAATTTTGAGGGTTTTGACTAACTCTCAAAAACATAAAATTTTTTATGACTTTGACTAACGCCCATTATGAAGGGCTTTTCTATCGACCCGGCGCCGACTCCAATTGCCAGCGGTTCAAAAACAAAAAAGATATCCCTTCCATCTTGAATAGTTTTAAAATTCTTTAACGAGAAAAAATCACAAAATAAGATGGGCGTTCGGTTTCTTCGCCAATGACGCCATATTCTTGAATTTCAATATATTTTTATCGGTTTATTAAAAGAGTGGCCTTGCAATCAGACCCGAAAGCAGGGGCATAGGGCAAAAAAGAGCGTTCTTCCCCACTCCATCAAAATGAACGAAATTTTGGCGGGTGCTCATTTTTTTTTTTTTTTTTTGTTGAACCATATGTTGGAAGGCGAGAGTGGGCGCTCTTCGTGAAAATTCGGTTATAAATATATGTTGAGAAAATTACCCATAACTATTTACTTAATATAAACAAAATATTATTAATAATTTCTTTTAAAAATCGATAAATTAAAATTATCATTACTTTTAGATCTGCGGAATATAGGTTTGTGCAACAACAATAATGAACTGCTTATATTAATCACATCAGATAAATAATAATATCTCTAAAATTTATATATTCTTTACTATAATTATATAATATATATAATATATATATACGCATTGCATACGCCTCTTTTTGCGCACAGTTCTGATATATGTACAAGCATAAAAAAACGCACTTTCACTTGGTTTTCAGCTTCTATGATGACTTTTATAATGCTTTTTTTGTTGCCTTTTTCGGGATTTTGTGCCTTAAATGCTTTTTGTCATTTTCATATTTTCATGCCTTTACACCTAAGAATCATCGACTTTTAAATTTTTAAACACGCCCAAGAATTGAAAATTTTTCAAAAAATTTGCCACTAAATTAACCTTTTTCGCCAAATTTTTAATTTTATAAAAATATTTTTGTTTTTTTAATATTTCCAATCTTAAAATTATTTCGCTTGACTTCTTTGATAGGGAAAAATCTGCTTTTAAATGTATTTTTGACTAAAAAAATTGCTCTAAAAGTGCAAATTTTTCTGTCTTTTTAAATTTTTGGTGTCTTTTTTGGTTTCCTTAATAATAATAATAAAAAAAAATTTATATATATAATTTTTCCGTGCTTGTTGTTAACGATTTTCGAAAACTTAATCGAGTAACGTCTGCAGATAAGCATCATCGGGAAGTTTTGATAACTGGACTTAATTTTTATATTTTGCCAAATTTGGCGCTTCCGACGGGCAAACTTCTTAGAAATTAAAATGAATGTCAATTCTGTTACTTTAATAATTAGTAATCAATCTACCTAATTAAGCTCAACCTGGTGCAAGAATAACTGGAATAACGACTGAAGGTGTTCAAATGTCGGTAACAATTCAATCTATTGATGTCGATGCGCATCCTGTGACAATGATTGGGATAAGGGAGCGTACTAAAACTGTTGACAGTAAAAGGCTTACTAACGGAATTTTAACTGTTCTAGTCGATGGAGGACCTGAGAAAGTGTCTGGGAGAATTATTGGCGCAGACGGTTTGCCAATGCATTAAATTTGCATATATATTTTTATAAAACAATATTCGTAATTTTTGTGGAATTTTATCCATTTAAATTAAAAGAATTTGTGTAGCACCTGAAAATGTGGATTAGGCTAAAGCGAGTGTTACCAAAAAGACCAGAATTTAAATTTGTTTTAATTTATGTGAACAATAATTTTTATATTTAAGAGAAATTGACACCAATTAACAAATTCCTTTTCAAAATTTTCTATCACTAATTGAATGTGTTTTTAAGCTTGGAAAAAAAACTAATAATGTATAGTTTTGCCTATTTCGCTTCTTTGGTGCTTATTTGGATATTCTATAAGAAAATGCGATTGAAAGATAAATTAACCCATAAGAATTTTTCATATATTATTAGTACCCAATCCAGTGCAACAATTCCCAAATAGGGGGCCACAACATTTCGGTTAATGAAATTACATAAAAAAAAATTTTTTTTAATTTTTTTTAGGATTCAATGACAATGCCTTTATCTGGGAGACATCACCATTCAGCAGGTTTCTTGCATATGACAAAAAAAAATATTTATTTCTCTTTTTCTTGGGCTGCCAATTTTTTTTTTTTTGTGTTTCTTTTCAAAAAGGTGCTTATCATAGGCGCCCGGGAATTTTTGATTTTAAAACCTACAAACAAATAATCCCGGAATAAAAATTTCAGCATTCGGGTTTGGAACGAATATTTAGAAGGTTAGGGAGCTTCCGTGTAACTCAAAACCAATGCATTGGAGTTGAAACATTAATGATGCAACGCAAAATAAGAAATTTAATTAAATTAATTTCTTTTAGGACTAATTCCAGTTCCAATACATTCGCATGAAAGAAGCCCACATTCTGGTTAGTTAAAAATGAGACTAGTATATTTTGCCGAAAATCGAGTCAATTTAAGTTTATTTGGTGTTTTTAAGGTTTTTTTTTTTTGACAAATTCCAAGTAAAATCAGTTGAAAAGCCCAACCAAGTGAGCGTCACTTGAGACATTTAAAATATTTTGCAAAATCAAACATTAAATCAGCCTACTCCATATTATATTTGAATATTCATTAAAATTCAAATAATTTGTAATATTAGTCAATCAGAATCCATCGCCGTTATCCGCCCTCTATGATCCTTTTGATTACGAGGGCAAGTGTTTTTATATATTCTTTTATTTTAATTTACTATTTATGTGGAATTAAACTGAAACGGCCCTTCCTCCGAAATCCCCCACTTGCACTATTCGGACTTTGTTCTTGCCCCGACAGCGTCGTACCAACATGGGTTTCTCAAATTAACTCAAAATCTTTCAAAAAGACTACTTTGGTCGAAATCTATGAAGCATACGCAAATTTTCAAATTCTCCCGGCGGCGCTTATCGGCCCCGCCGACCCTTCTTTTTTCAAAATTAAAAATTTGAACTCTCATTTCAATTCCAATGGCAAAAAACTGCCATAGATAATAAATTTTTCGAACAGTGATTTGTTGAAAAAATGTCGCTTTGGAGCGTGTTTAAAATATATTATGTTTGACACCCAATCTTAGTTTTGATCTTGAATTAGTATTTTGGGTTATTTTCGAACGGAACCTAATTTTATGTCAAAGACACACAAAAAAAGAGATTTTTACAAAAGAATAAATATTTATTGGCGCAAATTTAAAATTTTCAAGTTTAATATTTTCTAAAAATTTCTTCTATATTTTTTTGTTGTCCAACTTTTTAATTTAGAAAAATTTTTTTTTTTAACAATTTTTCAAATCACTAACCTAAAAAGCGGCGTTTTCTGAACTTTTTTTTAATCTGGCAAATTTTCCAGCTTTTCATTTTTGTGAGTTTTTGACGGTTTTTACGACTTTTCCTTGTTTTAGCAATTTTTTAGACTAATGTTCCAGCCTCGTGGTAATTAATTGACCATTTAGTCAGTTTTATCGAAAAAAAAATATATATATAATATGAACCATGACTGTTCAGAGCTTTCTACTGAATAAGTCGTTAATTCAGAATCAGGCAACAATGATGAATGGGCTTCGACTTAATTCTTTAATTAAAACATATTTGATTAAATTATTAATAAAAGTTCGAATTTAAGTGCGTGAAGTTGGACAAAATTTAAACCGCACGGCAGGCAAGTCGTAAATAATGATAAAAATTAAATATAATTATTAAAGGCGACGAGCTTCGACGCCGCTTCAGCAATTGGTGGATTTCTTCGAACAGTTACTTCAGCGGTGTCAAATTTTGTGTCTGGAGAACAAAATGGTCATTATTTTAACCAATTATCATATTTTTATTTGGTTTCATGGCTACGGAATTAAATACCGGCCATCAAATTGGGACCAGCCATTTGGGCCCTAAAAATGTTTAAAGAAGACAATACCAAATGATTCGCTTTGATTGCGTTTGAGTAAATTTATGATGAGTTTTTGTCGGAAAATTATAATGATGAAACGACCTAGCACCGCTTTTTTCAACTAAATGCCATTGTTTTAAAATTATACGAAATCGTGTAAACTTTTTAAGTAAGATAAGAGAGAATTATGTAATTACTAATTTGCAGATATTTTTTGGTTTTAATATTTAAATTTTTTTTTTTGAAAGGACAAAGAATAATTATTTTTTTATTACCCACTTTAGATCACCACATTATCACGATGGTGAGCCGCCGCAATGTAAATTTTTTGATAACAATTAATAATTCTAAAACTTTTTGCTTTGCTATTTTTTTTTAAAGGCATTTTATGAAATATAAGAACAATTTTAACAAAAAAATAAATATAAAATACTCAAGAAAAAAAAGAACGATTAGATTACATAAAAAATATGATTTTCATTCATAAAACACATAATTTTACATGTTTTTTTTTGACAATTTAAATGCATGATTTCTTTTTTTCTTATGTCTACATATTGTACGTACATATCAGGGATGAAGTCGTTCTGTGCTTTAAAAAACGGAATTCCGATGCCCATTTTTTTCGAAAACGAAATTCTTGTCCAACTCCCATCAAATTTTCTAAAACCGTATAAGCATTTATTATTTAAAAAAAAATAACGAATAATTGAGCAATAATTTTAAAAATTTTATAAATATAAATATTTTTAGTTCGTCGTTCCAACACATATCGGTACTGAATTAACAACACATTCATTTGCTGATATTATTTATAACAACGCGTTCATGTTTAGGCTCATTTATATGTGGTTTGCTTATTCTGTTGGGGGTTTTGCGATTAATTCTTTTTCCCATGGGTTATTTATTGTAAAAGTACGCATAAATTATTATTTCGTATTAAAAAAGTAAGAAAAAATTTGGACGGAACATAAATTTTAGAATTTTCGCACATATTAAGACAAGGATTTTCTTTCAAAAAAGTGGCAATTAAAGATGTATTAAGGAGCAATTAAATTTTGCTCATTGGTACGAAAACGAAAGATGATGCGACATTTGAGGCGCAGTTTAAGGATCACTAATGTCTAATTCAATCTGTTCTACTGAATTTACTGACCAATTTTATGAACTAAATTTTCAGATTAATTGTTTAAAATTATTCAGACAAAAAAATTTTTTCGACTCTCTCTTTTTTTTAATCTCTTCTTATCACTAGCTTTTCAATTGCACGCAAGACAAAATGAAGACTGCCTATTCATGTTCAACTCGGGAATTCATTAATTACTTTCTAACTTTTTGAGAATTTAAGAATTAAAATGGATAAAATATTGAAATTATTGTGGTCATTAAAAGCTGCACAAATGAAAAAAATACCCGTTTTCGAATTGATAAAATAATCTATGATAATGCAATGGGAAAAACCTCATGCATTTTACAGATCATTCCATTTTGTTTTAAACATCGTTTTTTACCCGAATTAATATTTTATAAACTATGGAAAAGAATTCAGTCAAAAAATATAAAAAACAGTTATTATGAATAAAAAAAATATTTATTTTACTGTTTGCTATTTTTTAGGAAAAAATGCCAAATCTGACAAAACAATTAATTAAAACTTAACTTTACTGGCCCCTAAGTTTCGGATTTTTCACTCAAATTGACGCCATTTCTATTGTGTGAATTCTTTTTATCTTTATTTTGTTTCATTTTGTTATATTAGTTGATGGTTTTCCTTTTTGATGACCGTATTTTTAGTTGCACTGTATATTTACGTAAATCCAAATTCTTTACTCATCTTTCAATTATTTCTCATTAAATCAGCAAAGAATTGGGCCCATTTTTTTAACTTATTTTCCCCCGTTGTAAAAGAACAAAATAACTTTTTTTAGCTTTCGGAATAATTTTTTGGTTAGTGACCCACGGGCAAATCTTTTGAAAAATTTCTTTACAGAAATAAGAAATTTATTAAATTATTTTAGGGAAATTTCTAAAAGAAACGATACCGATGAAAGCATAGAACATGGACAAAATTTGTTGATTTAATCGGCCCGCAAAGAGCGACAATAATTTGGATGCAATTTCATGAGCAATTTCGATTTAAAGCTTGATAAAAATTGAAAAAGGGATGAAGCAATTTTTTTAGTTTAATTCGCTAGCATTT
>JBDPZO010000003.1:1730139-1906669 GCA_039877585.1 Heterodera filipjevi
TCAATTAAGGTATAAATTGTGACAAAAAGGTATTAATTTAAATTTGTTATGTTGCTTCTCCTGAACTGGGTCATTTTGGGCGTGCTAGGCCGAACTTAAAAAAGTCGCATAATGGGCGAACCTAAAAAATTCTCATAATGGGCGAACCTAAAAAAGTCTCATAATGGGCGAACCTAAAAAAGTCTCATAATGGGCGAACCTAAAAAAGTCTCATAATGGGCGAACATAAAATAAGTCTCATTTGTAAAAAAAAAATTGAATTCTTTATTACAAACCAATGCCAATGAATTGTTTTATAATTGTGGCCATAAATATAGAAAAATATGTATTTTTTGTAAAAACGAAAAAAATGCAAATTAATTGTTCATTGTGGCTTTTTTAAATTTGTTGTTCTTAAACTGCAAGTGGTTCTAGTATGAGTTCAAAGTGTCCTTGTGGATTGTATATGAACACTGAAAATCTGTCAATTTCTTGGGCAGAGAGCAACTAAAATTGCTCTTTTTCAACAATAACATTTATTTTACCAATTTTAGAAAAATACTAAATAAATTACTTTCACTGTCTTACACTTCTATTCATGCCCGGTGTAAAGATTTGCCATCTATACTTTGAATTTGAACTATCAATGGGAGTACAAATAATCACATTAATTTTGAAGAGTTTAGCTGCTGCAAATGCATCAAACTCATTCATCCATTTCTCTTCTTCTGATGCATTTTGTGCCGGTAATTTCTTTGCAGCGGCATGGCTTGCAACTTCTTCTTTGTTCGAGAAAAACATCACTTTTGAGGGTTGAACCTTTTTCTATTTATCTATACGGGTAACCTACTCCACCAGTCGTTATCTTCCGGATGTGCATCATATTGATACAATGTTTCAATGACAAATTCCATTATATCCCTTCTTATGTCATCATGATTGAGTTCCGATCCAGTCAACGCCCAGCAATGCTTCTAAACCTACAATTTCCATCTCCTAAAATGGGTTGTACGCCTCCTGGTCCATATGAAATGGACGCAAAAACAAAGTTTTTTGCAAGTTTTCTCTGTCTCTTCAAAAATATAATCCCAATTTTCGCAGAACCGAATTCGTTCCTCTTCACTTGGCGGATTGAACATAAAGTTTGGGCTTTGTTCAACTGTACTTTTTTTCCTACCCATTTGTACATTTATATTGGTTTCTTTTAGTTTTCTTTTCCGCTTAACATTTTATTGCATATTTATGTCAAAATATAAAAGAACCTCTTCCATGCGAACGTCTTTTTGTGTTTTATGCCCTGTATCCATTTGAAGAAGAAGAAGAGAAATTCGGCTTAGATAATGTTCCGTTGTTTCTACGAACTCGGCTTCATCGTGTATTTGAGATTCAATGAGGACCTACTTATTAAGTATTTAAGGAAGACATCCTATAAATTAATTAAACTAAAAGTAAACACCTCATATTCATTTACTGTATTCAGTAAGTTCTCATCCAATACCGTGTAGGTTTTATCCCTTGGCCTTGGATCTGTTTTGCCGTTTTTAATTTTGGTAATACGATCATCTATTTCTGACATAATAGACTGGAAAAAATTCAGAAACACTGGAACTGAAGCATGACGAACGCTGCTTTGTTCTCTTAGAAATTTTAAAAAATTAATGTTTTCAATTAGTTTTTACTTTTTAACAGCAGAGTGCCACGCTTCTGCTGGGTTCGTGTTTCTTGTTCTAGTTAATTTATTAAAGTTCCATAAATTGCCTTCCTCGAGTTTAACTACCCATTCCCTTTCAAAATATCGGTAAAAGCCTTCAAGATTTTCTTTTAATTGCTCTCCAGCTTTAAATCTTTTTAGGTGAGGCCAAATCCGCTGTACTTCACTTTTCCGAAGGGTGGGTAAAGCCACCAGTCTTCGCACATGTTTCCAAACAGGGCCTCTTTCTTCCTTTTGGTGGGTGTATGTTCTCCACAATAACGGCAGATGAACTTGCATATGCCGAATTACTGCACGGATATAGTGAACAAAACACCCAAACAACCTTTGCTGGCCAAACACTCTATTAAATGCATTTATTTCAGCACGCTCATAGTCCACGTGGATTCGATCCACTGCTTTTTTAGGTTCGCCACAACTGAGACTTTTTTAGGTTCGCCAAATTGAGACTCATTTTAGTTCGTCTTAGCACCATTTTGGGTTGGTGCTGGTGTCATTTCTTAAATTCCGCCTTTTTTTTGTTTATTAAATTCCGCCTTTTTCGTTGTTTCTTAAATTCATCAATTTTTTCAAGTAAATGAGAGTCATATTTCATATAAAAGTTTTTTTTGGGCCTTAAATTCTTAGATTTTGAAATTGTGATGCCGAAATAAAAGATTTTCACCGTTCTCAGGCAGTAAAAGTCTTCCGGATCAGGGACAAGCGAAACTCAGCAAGGACCCGAAACGAAATTCGAAGTGAAACTAAATATTTTCGAAATCCCATTAGCAGGGGAGGAGTGGGAGGGGGGGGGGGGTTTCATTGTGTGGCAAATGCCAAAACTCATGGATGGACCAAGTCAATGACAGAGGTTGCTGCCATCGAGAAAAAGTTAATGCGTCGAATTTGTCGGACAATAAATAAATAATTTTTAGTTTTAAATATGAAAAAAAAATTCCTGCTAGCATAAATTTAAAGTTGAACAAAAAGTCTGATTGGATCCTTCCTTCATGATATTATACTCTGTAAACCTGGAAATGGCATAAAAATAGGGAAATTCGCAGGGGAGTAATTCTAGAGCCAGGTAAAGCTGAAAAGCATTTATTGGCCGCCACTTTATTAACAAAACAAAAATATTTTTGGTAAAATGAAATGACTGAATATAGAATGTAAAATAATAATGCAATTTCGTATTTATTATGCTCCTTTTACAATTGTTTTAGTAAAATCAATGTACCAACATTAAAAAAGAGGTAAAAGAAAAAAAAAATTGGCCTACCCACCAAAAATAATTTTATTACCTGTAAATTTGAAGAATTTTTCATAAAAATTGGCATGAAATAGGCAAAATATGGGCAAAAACTTTGAATGAAAAATCGAAGTAATGAAAAAGCATAAAATGGCACTTTCACATTAAATATTTTTGCTATACCATAATTGATTAGTAAATTGGCAAAATTTATAAAATAATTTATTATAAAATTTGTTTTAATAACAAAATTTCGACCTCGGACTGGTAAATAAATATCTGGGCTCAAAAACTAAAGTGGTCAAAAAAACCAAATCGAAGTAATATGGCTATAAAAAAAGATGGTACGCTTCTCGTTTTTTATACAAAAGTCTGCCTGGACTGAAGTGGCCAAGCTTCGTCGGGACTGAACAATCTCTTTATAAGAAAGTCTAACTATCATTTTTAAGTTTGAGAGCTTAGATAATACGTGCCGGTAATTTTCCTAAATTCCGCCACTTTAACAGAAGTTAAATTTAAATTGCTCCAATTCATGAAAATTCAATTCCCACTTTTTGGAAATACCATCCTTGTCTTGATAAGTAACCAATTCCAAGCACAGAACTAAGATAATCAGAGAACATAATTGAAAATTTTTGTGAACTTTCTTGAAACTTCAGTAGATCCCGAAGTTTTTCCTCTTAATAAATGTCAAATGTAATTTGCTACAAAATTTTTTTTCTTTTTAAAATCAGAGAACTCAGCTTCATCTCCGATATTTGTACAAAAAATTAAATATAGACTTATTAGGGTTGTACGAGACCGGGTTCCCGGCCGAGATTGATTCCGGAGTCCCGGCTTTTTCTGATCCCGGTCCCGTTCCCGGTTTTTGAAAAACTGGGATTCCGGGACCAGTCCGCGTGGCACCGATTAACCGGAACTGAAACAAGCACTGTCAAGAATGGGGTTTGGGTAAGAAATTGTTGAAAAAATTGGAGAAAATGGTAAATTTAGGAGGAAAAAAGTGTTAATAAAAATAAATTTTTTAATAATCTCTCAAGATGATAATTTTGTGAAGTGCTAGTTAACTACTGTTTCTCCATCTGGAAGACAATTGAATGAACAAAAAAAAGTGAAAATATATTGACGTAAAAAAAACTTATCTGATTAATACAGGGTTCCCATCGTAAATTTCTCGAAATAAGGACATCGCTGGTTAAAAATAAGGATTTGGGGTCCAAAATAAGCACATTTTTTATAACATGCGGCCAAGGCTTTAAATCTTTTTTATTTAACAAAATCAACTATTTTCAGCATATTTGTTCCCTATGGCAGTATTTTTAGCTGTTAGGCTTTGAATAATAAGGATTCTAGCGTGCTGGGTCGCTTCGTAAATTCCGCCACTATGGGCGTTTCGTAAATTCCGCCATTTTGCAGTTTTTTTTGTCTAAAACTCTTCATATCTTTGCTCAAAAGCGACCAAATTGCATAATCTTGGTATCATCCGATAGCTCTGGTAAGCTTTATCAGCCTACCAGATTCAAAAAATATGATTGAGATTTTAAGAAAGTTGTAGCTATAAAGGTACAAAAACTCTATATTTTTCAAAGCTTAAGCAAATTTTTTGAAATTTGATATGATGATAAAGCTAACCAAGAGCTATCGGATGATACAAGATTATGCAATTTGGTTGTGCTGGAACAAAGTTATAAAGTTTTAGACAAAAAATCTGCAAAATGGCGGAATTTATCAGATCTTTCCAGAAAATCAAGAATATACTTATAAAATGAATAATTATAAAGTTTTTTCGAACATAATCGTCATAACTTAAATTCCAGATGCCTTTATTTTTCTTAATATTTAACCAGGGCCCTGTGGGGAAAGCGCCAGGGGCGCTTTGAACACTGGCGCTAGTAAATATGAGAAAAAAGCAGCAATATAGAGTTGATCGTCGTTATTATTATAAAAATTGGCAAATTGGTCAACATTCCGTCAAGATAGTCCTTAGTAATTGTGAAAACAAAAACAGTGGGAAGCTTTGTTTTAATTAGTAGAATGGGGGATAAAGCGAGTTGTTTCCATTAGAAGCTCCTGTAATCAGATCTAGCTAGGTGTGTGAATTTGTGAGTTGCACGCTATTTGGGACTTACAACTAATACACAAGTTGTTCATAATTAATTACAAGTTTCTTACAAGTATTTTACGCGTTTCATACAATTATACAACTTCTGCACAATTTACTTACAACTTTGGATGTAATTGTTAACAGGTTTTGTATATTTTAAGAAAACATTAGCCCAAAGGGCCAGCTGGGGCCGTTAAGCACCATCAAAGAAAATTTTGAAAAATTTACCCACGCTCTTTTATATCAACAATAGTTTATACAGTACTTTACAAAAAAAAAAGATCCATAGAAAATTAAATAACCGCAAAACCCCCAACAGAATAAACAAAAAACACATAAATGATGCTTAACATGAGCGCGTTGTTTTAAATCATATCAGCAAATGAATGTGTTGTTAATTCAGACAAATAATCAGGTGGTACGACGAACTAAAAGTATATTATATTTATAATTTTTAAAAATTAAGTTCAATTTTTGGTATGTTTTATTTTGAGAATTATTGTATTATTTGCTGTGCGAAATAACTACAAATTATAAATAGAAATTTGCTAGGTTACAATAAATGAGCCATTTTAATTAAAAGAATACTTTCTATAATAATGTTGTCTCGATTTTAGAAAATTTGGTGCTTTTTAGATAGGTCCATTTTTGAATTCCGAAAAAATTTGGGATTTGGAATCCCGTTTTTCTTTTGAAAATCCGAGAACCCTGCTTTATCCTCGATATGTATGTACAAAAAAAAAAATTAAATTAAATGTAGACATAATAAAGTAAATGTCATTTAATTTACTTTTCCAAAAATAAAATAAAATTATTACTTACTATTATTATTATTATTATGAAATCAACTTCTTTTTTTCTTTTGTATTGAATTAATTAACATATATATTTTAATTAATTTTAATAAAAATCTTTTTCTTAAAACTATTCAATTTCATAAATAATCGAGAAGTTAAGGCAGCTAATTCAATTAAATTGACTTAAGTATTATTTTAACAGACCTTCTCATAAATGGTCAATTTTGTGTCCTTTTTTAAAAATTTTGAAAAGGATTGAGTGTCCAGCGGTCCCGACAGGGGGTCGGTGGAGTTTCGGCGCCCCCGTTTCGGCGCCCGTGTTTCGGCGCCCCCGTTTCTGCGCCCGTGTTTCGGCGCCCCCGTTTCTGCGCCCGTGTTTCGGCGCCCCCGTTTCTGCGCTCCTGTGTTTCGGGGCCCCCTTTCGGCGCCCGTGTTTCTGCGCCCCCGTTTCGGCGCTGTGGTCTTTTCGGCGCCCTCGTTTCGGCGCCAGGGGCGTTTCGGCGCCAAAAAAATTTTGAAAAAATAAGCTTATACTAAAGATTAAACCTAGACTAAGCCTTACTTCTAGAGTTAGCGTCTTAAAATCGTTCGACACTCGGAGTGGAAGCGTGAAGAGCCTAACCTAACCCGCTCCCCACCCAGAATTCTGCTGCTTATTCCAGAATCCACATATACGCAGGGATTATGTGATCTAAACAGGGTTATAGCGAAAACCAGAGTTTTTATTCGTGATCAGGGGCCAATCACAATCGTGTACGGACATTTCGCCACCCAAGCCAAATTCGAACGTTTCGCCACCTTAGCAGAAATCGGACGTTTCGCCACCTAAGCAAAAATGTGTCGGATTAAATCCGAAAAAATATAAAACTATTAATAAAAATAAATCCAAAATAAAATGAACATTTCATAAAATTTTATTTTTAAAATAAAATTAAAAAATAAAATAATAAAAACGAAGCAAATCCTTCTCGCAATAAAAACTAAAAATAAAATAATAAAACGCCCCAAAGAATTAATAAATTTATTCCACAATGAAACGTTCGAACGTAAAAGCAATTAAAATTGTTTATGAAAAATTTTTCCTTTCTTAAATAATATGAAAAACAAAATAAAACGATAAAAAATAGTTTAGAAATGAAAAGACCATAAAATGATAATGTGGAAATTTTGAATTCTATTAAATAACCAAAATTTTTGGTATAAAAAGGGGAAGGGTTTTCAGTTTAGGCATGCTTCATTCATATCATTCGACAATTCAACTCTCCTCTTCACTGCTGATCATCAACTCGTTCTGGATACGTCCTGCCTGAGCCAACCCCACCACTGATCAACAGCACACTCGAAGCATCGGATCACCTCTGATCAAAGTGATCAAATTTTCCAAGATTTACTGTTCTTTGCTGTCCGCCCCAAATAAATTTTGAAATATTGTTTGACTCCATTTGGACAACACAATATTTTTGGTGCCACGACCCGGGACGATCATCAAGAACAACAACAACAACGACAGAAGCTGATCACTGATCTAAGAATTGGAAAAAGACGGTCATCTGTTCAAAGACA
Source organism: Heterodera filipjevi (assembly GCA_039877585.1). Classification (NCBI taxonomy): domain Eukaryota; kingdom Metazoa; phylum Nematoda; class Chromadorea; order Rhabditida; family Heteroderidae; genus Heterodera; species Heterodera filipjevi. The sequence goes on from JBDPZO010000003.1 coordinate 1,737,522, forward strand.
AAAATTGTTGTGCAAGGACTGTTCATCATCAAAACTGTTCTTCACCAATCAAAAGTCTGATTTAGACGTTTAGTTCTAATCAAGACCAAAAATCACAAACAAACAAAATAAAAAATAAAAAATTTTCAGTGAAACGAAAAGCCCCAATTGACGAGAAGAGTGAGGAACCCAAACAGGCCAAAAAAGTGTCGGACAACGCTGACCAAGAAAAGAAGGAAGAGCCAAATCCAAACACCGGTAAAAAGCCGCAATTTCTGATAAAACGAGCAAAGCATCCAAGGGCTATTACTATTTCTGAGCGAAACGAAGCAAAAATTTATTTCTCTAAAATTTACAAAAATTGTGAATTGTTCAAAAAATCGGACACGTCTGATTCTGAATAAAATTGTAGATACGCCATTCTTGTCCCAAGAAACCCAATTGGTTTTGGAAAAGCTGAGACAAGAAGAGACAATCGCACAAGCTAAGAAGTTATCTGAAGCAATTTGTGAAGTCAAAAAAACGGTCGATTTTAACAGGAATACTGATATAATCAGCTATTCCCGAGCTTTGCAGAAAGCAAATAAAATTCCTGAGCAGGACGAAGCCACGGACAATTTGAACTTCCATTCGAATTTCTCTCCAGAAATTAACAACCGATTTTTGGAAGAACTCAACTCTATTGAATCAACTCACGACGACATTTGGAATCGTGCCGTGGCCGATTGTGAGAGAAAAGAACAAAAACGTATCAACTCTGTTACCAAACAAACGGGAAATATTTTTGAAGCCGTGGGAAAGGCTCTCAAAGCAGAAAATTTCAACAAGGGACTACTTACCGAATTGGCAAAAGCAATAAACAGTCCTTCATACAACAGCCGCGCTGGAAAGGACAAAGCATTGATTATTGTGAATAAACTCCAAGACAACCTTACACACCACCATCGTTTTCTGATTGGACAACAAAAAACAGCTGAATTCCTCCGTAAGACATTCAAAATCCCGCTAGAAGACGAACCGTCCACTAGTGCGAGCCATTTCGAGAAAAAAGATTGATTTCTTTGACATTATTCGAAGGCGATCAGATACCACTTATTGTGAAATTTTCTTTGATTAATTGTGATAAAACTTTGTTAAATTAAAATAAAAATAAAAATAATTAAATCCGAGTCACAAAATTTGTGGCTAAATAACAAATCAAACTGTGTCCACCAAAGCAATCCGATTCTGAACCAGAAAGAAAGGAACAAAATTTTGAAAATCAAATTGAGGAAAATTTTGAAGAAATAGAAGAATTTGATCCAGAACCAATTGTAGAACTTCCTACCCTAACAGTTGAAGAAATAATTGCCGAATTAGAAAGAAGGGCAAATTACCCTTTCCCAATATTACATATTTATCCAGGAATTTTTAAAGTAACAAATCAAATTTTGACAACAGAATCTTTCCCCTACCAAAGTAAAACTAAATTTAAATTTACAGTATCAATTACTATTTTTCCTTACAGCATTTTCAATAAATTAGAAAAAATCGATTATTTAGAAAGAATTTTCCAAGAAGTAATTCTAGAAACATATTCATTAGTAAGAGAAACATTAATTTCAAATCCTCAAAAGCGATTGAAATTCATTAAATTCATACTTAAAGTTTTGTCAAGTGAAAGAAAAAATTTAAGAAAACAGTGGAAACTTTCTGAAAATAGTGCAGTGTTACATCCCATTAATATTTTATCGCATAAAGAATACATTATATAAAAATTTGAAAAATGTCTGGAAACATTCGAAAACATATAGCACTCCTCGTTAAAAATTTAAAAAATAAAATTGATAAATTTAATAAACAAACAGAAGAGGGAAAATATGATTATGAATCAAATAATTTATCAGAATGTATCAAAATTTATGATTTTATAAAGAAGGAAATATTTAATTTTGAAAAAAATTTCGATAGCTTAACTGAACTTGATAAAAAATGGAAGAAAATTCGTAATAAATTAAATGGGGATGATAAAAAAGCTGAATTGAAAATATATAAAATTTTTACAGAAAAATATGATTATTTAAAAATCTTAGAAGAAGCGGACGAAATCATAGACGGGTTAAAATCGCTTAACATGGAGGTAAAAAAGGCTATTCAGATATTAAGGAAAAACAAGAAGAGTAATTCAGGGGATCAATCAGACAATGAAGAAAATGAAGATGAGGAGAATGACGATTATCAGAATGACGAGCCAAATTCTGAAGTAGAAACTGATCAAAATGATGACAAAGAAACCGGAACTGATCAAAGCAATGATTCGGAAATAAAATCTGATTCGTATGACTATTCAAATCTATCGAACAATAACCACAGAATAAAACTAAAATTACCGGCTCAATCATTAACCCATTTTAATGGTAAATATTCCAATTGGATATCATTCTGGGATGACTATAAATCATCCATACATAATGACAGAGAATTAGAAAATATCCAAAAATTTAAATATTTGAGAGGATTGCTCCACGATGAGCCATATAGAATGATAAGTCCGTATCCCATAACCAATCAAAATTATCCAATTGTAGTTGAATTATTAAAATCAAGATATGGAAATGAAAATTTATTAAGGGAAAATTTACATAATGAATTACGAAATTTGCGAAAACCTTCAGAAGCCACATCAGATTTAAGAAAATTCATTTTGTCAATAAATCGGATAATCTTACAACTCAAGACATATAAAGAAGATATAAATCATCCTCAAATAAAACAATCAATAGAAACCAAATTGCCGAATAATTTAAGAATTAAAATCCGAGAACAACTTGGCTCATTTAACACAAATAAATTAATGAATTTCTTGGACCAACACACCCAAGCTAGAGAAGATATTCATAACATTGAAGAGAATGATCGACCAAATCGTATTAATCATACCAAACAACCATTTCGTACTGGATTTAATAAAAATAATTTTTCAAAAAATTTTAATAATTTTAAATTGCATGATATTTTCGCAACTATCAGTCCAATTATAATCAAACTTTTCAAACATCTGCTTTGACAACTCAAACTAAACCTATCGTAGATTGGAAATCAACCAAAACACCAGAAAAAAGACAAAGCGAAATAAAATTATTTTGTAATTTTTGTGAAAGAACAAATCATAAATCCAAGGATTGTAAAATATACTCAGATATTGAAACAAGAAATAGTCGAAGACGCGAATTAAAATTATGTTTCAATTGTTTAAAAAAGGGACATCATGTAAAGGAATGTAAATCACCTTATACCTGTTTCTATTGTAAAAATAAACACAATAGTCTTTTATGTCTAAAAAATAAGCCAAACAATATGGATAAATTATCCAGGCCTGATCAAACTCGTACTAATTTAATCAATGAAGAAAATATATCTAAAACCCAAACTTTTATAACTACTGAACTGTATGAAAATGATAATATTGAAGAAATATTAATGACAATTGAAGCACCAATAATTAATCAAAGCGAAAATAAGGAATTAAATTCAATAGTTTTATTTGATAATGGCTCTCAAAAAAGTTATATAACAGTTGAACTTGCCAAAAAATTAAATCTTACCACAATATGTACTAAAACGTTAGCGATTTCTACTTTTAATCAAACAAAACCAAAAATTGTTGAAAGCCATGTCGTTCAAATAGGCATTAAAACAATAAATGGAAATTATGAAACCGTAATTTTACAAACAATTGATAAAATAACAGATATTGTGAAAGTTAATTTAGAAAAATCAATTGATGTTGGTGGGAAAAAGATGCCAATAGAATTACGGACTCCTCAAATATTAATCGGCATAGATTATTATTGGCAATTCATGTTATCTGACATAAAAATAAGACCTCTACCATCTGGTTTTTTCCGAATATCTACCAAAATTGGTGATATATGCTCCGGCAAAGGGGCGGTAGAAATAACAAAAACCAATTATGTTTCAGTTAAACAACAAGAAAAAGAAGATTTAAATAAAACTATACAAAAATTCTGGAACTTAGAAAGTATAGGTATAGCCGATTCACCCACATTAAATGATGATGATTTATCAGTAATACATTTTAATAAAACGGTAAAATTTGAAAATAATCGCTATATAGTAAGATGGCCTTTTAAGCAAGAAACCCCTCAAATACCTACAAATTTTGGACTATGTCTTGGAAGGCTCAGAGGAGTTATCAAACAATTATGTAAAAATAAGAAATTACAAGCATATGATGAAATTTTACAGAATCAACTCGAAATAGATGTTAATGAAGTTGTACCATTTGAGTCAAAATATCTGACACATTATTTAGCTCATCACCCAGTCATAAAGGAAAGTTCAAATACTACAAAAATTCGTCCTGTGTTTGATGCCTCAGCTAAATTAAAAGGAAACCATTCACTAAATGATGAAATTTTTCAAGGTCCAAAGAAAATGCCAGACTTGTGTGGTATGATAATGAGATTTAGACTTAAGAAATTCGTACTAATTGGTGATATTGAAAAAGCATTCCTACAAGTAGGATTAGACAAATTCGATAGAGACACTACTCGATTTCTTTGGTTAAAAAAAGAATCAATCGATGAATTAATTCAAAATGATAAAGAAATTACAATGAAAGATATCGAAATTCGAAGATTTAAAAGAATACCATTTGGTGTTAATGCGTCACCTTTCTTATTAGCTGCTGTAATTGAATTACATTTATCAAAGGTTGAAGAAATATATGAAAAATTTAAAAATATGAAGATAGAAGATAATGAATTAATTTTGTCAGATAAAAAAGACAAATTTAAATTATTATGTGAAGAAATGGCTGAAAATGCATATGTAGATAATTTCGTTATGATGTGTAACGACCAAAATGAAATAAAATTCAAACATTTTTGGAGTAAAGAAATTTTTAAATATGCATCAATGAATTTAAGAGAATTTATTTCTAATAATAAAGAAACCAATACCGAAATACAAAAAATTGAAGGCACAGAAATTCCAAAATTGAGTAAATTGCTCGGCATAAAATGGAATGTAGAAAATGATAAATTAACCATACCAATAAACATACCATCAATCACTAGAGGAACAACTAAAAGAAAAGTTATACAATTAATTGCTAAAAACTTTGATCCAATGGGATGGATTTCGCCAATAACTTTACCACATAAAAGATTCTTCCAAAATTTATGGAAATCTAAAAAAGATTGGGATGAACAACTCAGTGATGAAGAAATTGAAAATTGGAATAAAATAACATATGAAGAAGAAATTTCTTTAAAACGTTTTCCATTTCAACATTCCATAATACAAAAAGTAGAGTTACATATTTTTTCTGATGCTTCAGGTTCAGCATATGCATCAACAGCATATTTAAAATTGATTGAATCGAACGAAATATATTTAATTTTTGCCAAAACAAGATTGGCTCCAATAAAAGAATTAACTATTCCAAAATTAGAACTATTAGCTTTATTGATAGGAACAAGAATTGCAAGATTTATCATTAAGGAAACAAAATTAGAAATACAAAATACTTATTTATGGTCAGATTCAAAATGTGTACTCAGTTGGCTCAAATATAAAAAAGAATTGCCTACATTTGTAAAAAATCGAATAAATGAAATGAAAAATACAACAGCTATTTTCAAATTAAAATTCCATTATATAAAATCCAAAGAAAACCCTGCTGATATAGCATCGCGAGGAATGACAACTTCGGAATTAAAAAACTCTGACTTATGGTGGAATGGTCCAAACTGGCTAAAATTGTCAATTGAACAATGGCCATACAAACAATTAGAAGATTTTACACCGGAAGATGTAAATGATAATTTCGATAGAGAATTGGAAATTGAATTAACTCAAACCAATCTAACAAAAATTCAGACAAAAGCATTAATAAAATGGGAAAACTTCAGCTCTTGGATTAAATTAATTAAGTATTTCAAACTAATAATAATGTTCATAGCTTATAAATCCCCAATATTTGCAGAGAAGTTTAAATTGAAAAATCCATTACTTCAAAGCAATGAATTAATATTTAAAATTTTAGCAGAAAAATTACTTATACGGAATATACAAAAGGAAATTGAACCTACTGATGAAGAAAAAAGACAGTTAGGAATTTATAAAAATTCAGATGACCTTTACGTTTGTGGAGGAAGACTTAAAAATGCATGTATTAAAGGCATTCATCCAATATTTTTACCTAGAAATCATCCTGGTACTCAATTAATCATAATGTATTATCATCAGAAAAATTTGCATTGTGGAACCTTAACTATTCTTTCAGAAGTCAGAAAAACCTATTGGATCCCTAAAGGAAGAAAAACCATTGATCAAATTCGTAAGAAATGTTTTTATTGTCGTAAATATAATGCCAAACCCTTTGAACAACCCATTATGCCACCCCTTCCAAAACAAAGAGTTCAATTATCTTCACCATTTAGTAATATTGCATTAGACTACACAGGTCCAATACAAATTAAATATTTTTCTGAAAAAATTTGGATTCTTGTTTTCACATGTTTTGTCACTCGTGCAATTCATCTCGAAATTGTGACTTCTTTATCAACTCAACATTTTTTAAATGCATTTCGTAGATTTATTGCAAGACGTGGAACTCCAAAAAACATTTGGAGTGATAATGCCTCACAATTAAAACACACATCTAAAATAATAAATGATCTTTTGAAAATTAAAGAAATTTTTCATGATGAAACTATAAAAGATTATTTTTTAACTGAAAATATTAATTGGAACTTTTCTATCGAATTAGCCCCATGGCAAAATGGTATAGTTGAACGCTTAAATTTGAATATTAAAACCTCTTTGAGAAAAACAATTGGTAAAAAATTCCTAGATTTTGACACTTTTCACACTATGATTGATGAAATTGAAAGTTTAGTTAATTCAAGACCCCTAACCTTTATCTATGATGATATTAATTCTTATCAAATTTTACGCCCTATTGATTTTTTGTTACCACATCAGAATATTTGTATTCCACCTATTTTAGAAGAAAATGAATTTAATGATCCAACATATAAACCAAAATTTAATTCTTATGAGAAATCTATAGAATTATGGAAGAAAACTACAAAATTACTCGATGATTACTGGAAATTATGGATAGAAGAATATATACCTAGTTTACGAGAAAGATATCAAATAAATCACAAAAATCCAAAACAATGTATTAAGGATTTTCCAAAAATAAATGATGTAGTCTTAATTAAGGAAGAATTACCAAGAGCCTTATGGAAAACTGGGATTATAAAAGAATTAATTTCTGGATCAGATAACATAATTCGGGGAGCAAAAATTGAATTTCCAAATAAATCAATTATGAATCGACCACTTAAATTAATATATCCACTTGAACTTTCAAAGGATATTGATGAAAATGATGAAATAAATAAACAAATAAATAATCTAATTCTAAACTCAAGTGGTTCTACAAATAATGAATTCCAAAAATGTTCTTTTTGTTTTAGTAATGACCATAAACAAATTCATTGTACAAAATATAAAGGTTATAGAATGAGAAAAATGAGAGCAAAAAATTTATCACTCTGTTATAAATGTCTTAACCCTGGACATAGTATTAAAAATTGTAAAAATGAGGAAAATTTTTGTGATAAATGTAAAATACATAAATCAATTTGCTTAAATTATCGAGAACATTATGATCAAAACTCTTCAAAAAACGATGATCCAAACAATTTATTATCAAGGAAAAGAAATAACTTACCTCAAACATTTAATTCAACTCCCTCTAAAATACTTCAAAAATTACTTTTTATTGCATTATTATTATTTTTAGTCCCCCTGAATACTTATTCAAATTATAATTGTCCTAAAAATCTTTTAAACTATACAACAATGTTAACCAGTTTTTGTGTTGAAGAAGGAATCATTGTTCGAAAAAATTTACAAAATAACGAATTTTGTTCGGACATATTATCATGTTTAAATAGACATTTAGTCTATAATCATACACCGTACTGTGGAACTAAATGTGAATGTTCAAAATGGGCACAACAATGTTCATTTTTCCCATATCAATCAATTAAAAAATATAACAAGAAAATAGCAAAAATACTTATTAGACAAGTAAGACCAAGTATTTGTTCATTCCAACAAAATCCTAGGTGTATGAACAAAACCAAAGGGAAATTTCACGCCATTCGTCTATATGATAATAGAATATATTTTGTAAAAAATTTACATATTCGATACACACAGATTGAATCAAAATACGATTACCTTTGTCTAGGGGAGGGCAATCTAACGATTGGATCTCCAGGTTATTGTGAACTATTTCATTGTGATAAAAAAGGGACTAAATTTTGCTATCATGATCAAAGAGAAAGAATTTATCTTATCTTAGGTAAAACTGAAATACCAATAAAAGAATGGGGTATAATTGAAACCGAATATTACACGGAAGACTATAAAAAAATAAAAAAGTACAAACAAAAAGAATCATTCGATTCTTTATTTTTTAATAATTCGCATGATAATTCAAATTTTGATCCGAAAAATAAGAAGAAAAAACAAAATGAAATAGTAGAAACGTTATTTAGAACTAAACGAGCTACTAACTTTTTAATTGAATGCATAACTGGCGGAATGACAATAAACATAATTAATCCTGTTGATATTATAGGGGTTTGTAGTCAAGGTTATTGTATAACAATAAACAAACCAAATTTAAAAGAAACAATTATTTTTCCACAGGAAATTATCAAAAACAATTATGACATTGAGATTAAATTAATTATGAATAATACAATAACAGAAACAAGTAAATCAAATTGTAATTCCTCACCTATCTGTGAAATGATAAAATGTAAAATGTGTATAGAATATTTACGAGCCCCACAATGTATACATCCTTTTGACTTTATTATAATAATATCGATAGTATTATTTACCATCTATATTCTTTCAATTTCAATGCAAATAATTAAATTCATTTACTTAATTTTAAAATGGATTTATAAATTCGTGTTTTGCTGTAATAAAATAAAGATAAAACCAAAAACAAAGTCAAAAACCCGTGGTTATACTCTGAAATCTAGAACTGCTATTTCATTACTAATGATTCTAAATTTTATTCACCTGACAAAAAGCTGTGACGAAATTACTAATTTAATTGCTAATTCAGCCAATTGCCCTCGAGATGAAAATGGAAAAATGGAATGTACTTTTGATCAAACCATTTTAATATCGATAAAACCTGAACATAAAACTTGTCTTAAACTTGAAGATAAAATACGAAATATTACTTTTAAAACAATTAAATTTTCAACTGAAGAATTAATTTTAACCTGTGAAAGGGAGTCAGAATATTTTATGCGCAATTATGAAATACTGTCGGAATCAGTTAAACGATGTCCCACCATGGGGTATTGCCAAGGTTCTACTTGTGAAAAGATAAAAAGTGATTCATGGAATCCTGAAATTTCTGAAAAAGCAAACAAAAAACCAGGCTATTCCTATTGCGTGCCTTCATGCGGTGGTTGGCATTGCCAATGCTTTGTTGCAACTGATGGATGTTTATTTTATAGAACATATATGGAAGAAAATGGTAATGATTATTTTGAAGTAACCAAATGCAATCAATGGCCAATAGAGCTGAATTTGAAATATGAAATAGAGTCCGATGACGGATCAACCGCAGATTCAACATTATTAGAACCAGGAATACTAAATAAAAAAGACAATATAGAATTGACACTTACTACTATGACTATCCCACCTACACCAATCTTTGGTTCGAAATTTATATTGAATAAAGTTAATAATGAAGTCATAATTGTTAACAATGAAGAGTTACTAAGAAATAGTATTCGATGTCTTGATGAAAATTCCGCTAAAACATTTAGCTGTAAATATCCACCCGAAGCGTGCCAATGTAATAGAGGAGACACGCAAGTAAATTGTGAATGTACAAAAGACCCTTTACCCGAAATGTTTAAACGACAAGACGAGAAATTACCAATTGATTTTAAAGGAAGTCATTTGTTTTTTGAGAATAATCAGATAAAGGCAAAATTAAAACAGACAACGGCCTTACAATTGCAAATCACTTTAAAAGGTTTTAAAACAGTTCCATTTTATGATAAAACTAAGTGCACTGTTGAATCAATATCCTTAAGTGGATGTTACGCATGTAAAGGTGCGGATTGGAAATTTAAATGTAAAACAGAATTTGGATCTGCTTTAGCCCAATTAGAATGTTCAAATCAAAAGGCTGAAATAAATTGTAACACTGAAGATAAAGAACAGATTACTCAATTAACTTATAATATGGAAGAAATTAATGAAAAGTGTTCAGTAATATGTCCAGGAGGTAATAGTGAAGTAGAAATAAAGGGAAAGCTATTTTACTTACAACAACAAGAAGAGCAGAAAACAAACCTAAATAATACTATTCAAAATCCCGAAACTAGTTTTTCTTCTGCAGAAATAATAAACAATATTAAAAATTTCGCTTCTAAATTAATAAATAATATTAAAAATTTCACTTCCAATATTATTGATTTTTTAAATTCGAATTTATGGATTATCTGGTTCTTTCTACCATTAATACTCATTTTTATTTTTACTATTTTCGTGTTTCCAATAATATGGCCTATATTTATAAAAGTAATCCTCCGACGGACAGTTAAACCAAAACCTAAATCTTCCTCTGTTGGGAGTGTCGGATTAAATCCGAAAAAATATAAAACTATTAATAAAAATAAATCCAAAATAAAATGAACATTTCATAAAATTTTATTTTTAAAATAAAATTAAAAAATAAAATAATAAAAACGAAGCAAATCCTTCTCGCAATAAAAACTAAAAATAAAATAATAAAACGCCCCAAAGAATTAATAAATTTATTCCACAATGAAACGTTCGAACGTAAAAGCAATTAAAATTGTTTATGAAAAATTTTTCCTTTCTTAAATAATATGAAAAACAAAATAAAACGATAAAAAATAGTTTAGAAATGAAAAGACCATAAAATGATAATGTGGAAATTTTGAATTCTATTAAATAACCAAAATTTTTGGTATAAAAAGGGGAAGGGTTTTCAGTTTAGGCATGCTTCATTCATATCATTCGACAATTCAACTCTCCTCTTCACTGCTGATCATCAACTCGTTCTGGATACGTCCTGCCTGAGCCAACCCCACCACTGATCAACAGCACACTCGAAGCATCGGATCACCTCTGATCAAAGTGATCAAATTTTCCAAGATTTACTGTTCTTTGCTGTCCGCCCCAAATAAATTTTGAAATATTGTTTGACTCCATTTGGACAACACAATAAATGGACGTCTCGCCACCAGTTTTGCCACCTCTAAGAAAAGCCACCCATTTGCCTTCAAAAAACTCAAATGTGTTATCACTACTCCATTCAATGCTAAAACTTTAATTTTGGCTTAGGTGGCGAAACGTCCGTTTTTGGCTTGGGTGGCGAAATGTCCGAGTGGCGAAACGTCGGGTGGCGAAATGTCCTATTTATGCTTAGGTGGCGAAACGTCCGGTTTTCGCTTAGGTGGCGAAATGTCCGGGTGGCGAAATGTCCTATAGCCATCACAATTACTCACGACAAACGACAGAGATAAATGATAAACGACAAATTTGTCGTAGAATACGGCGTTTGTCGTCTATCTCAATCACAATTAAAAAATTTGTCGTTTGTCATATGCCTCCCGAATTTTTCGTTTGTCGTCCAAAATTAGGCGTTTATCGTTTGTCATTAGTAATTGTGATTAAATTCAAGACAAATGCCAACGACAAATATTTGAGGGGTGCTCAACACCGCCCCTCAAATTTGTCGTTTGAGAATTTTTATCTTAAAAAGCACTTATTTTGGATCATATCTTAAAAATAAAGCAATGCTCATTAATTTGTGATTAATTTTGAAAAACTGAATTTTCGAAATGTCGAATTCGGGTCTGGAGTTCAGAATTGGGCTGCATGGATATCAGAATCGTGATCAGCGACCCCGAAAACCCCCGGAAAAGTATTTACAAGATTTTTAAAAATTATTTTTTTTTTAACAAAAAATGGGGGGGGGGAAAAGCATAGTATTACCATTAATTTTGCCTCAAACGACAAATTTAATGTGGATTTTGTTAATTGTGATTGAACGAAATTTGCACGACAGAGACAAACGCCAAATTTGTCGTTTGTCTTACGTTTTGTCGTTTGTCGTGAGTAATTGTGATTGGCCCCAGCGTCCCAATAAACCCAGAAAAAATTTTTTATAATTTTTTATGGCAAAAAAATTTTTTCATGAAATTTTTTCCATGAAAATTTCTTAGGGGTTATAGCTAGAAATATTGTTTTTTAATTAAAATAATATAAATTCGTTATTTATAATAGTTACACTCGCATGAGAAAATCCCTCGCCCGAAAACGGACCCCCACCTTTAGAATTAAACCCTGTTAAATACCTTTACAAATTGAAAAAAAAAAATATTTCATCTTTTTATCTTTTTAATTATATACAATTTTGCATTCTGAAAATTTTATATAAGTAAATGAAAGACATTTTGGTTCGTTTCCTATTTTTTGTATTTCATACCGAATTCGAAGCAAAACTTGGCAAAGAACAAGGTAAAAGTAATTAGTCGCATCAGATTTGGCTAAATTGCAATTTTGAATAACAAAGACTAAAATCCAGTTCTTTATACAGACATTTGGTAAAGTAAGTTTTTTAATTTGTGGTCAAGTGAAATTATGAAATTTGCTCAAAATTTGCTTACAAAAAGTATAAAAAGAGAAAATTTTTGATTTTCTCTCATTTTACCTATTCCTCGATGGATCATCATTTTCTACAACAACGCCGATTAAATATTTTATTTCAACGCGCTCAAGTGCTTGCATGGGCGAATCAGCAGCAACCACTCGTCCAACCTCCTCCCGTGCCCGCTCCTATGCCGTTTCTCCCTTTCGGGCCGTTTGTGGCTTTACCCGCTCCCCCCCCCCTTCCCCCTCCTGCTCTACCGGGCTAGTTATTAGCTGGTCAGCAAACAAATCTTTCTTTCTTTCATTTTCAGTTTAAACCCCATAAATAAATGGCACCTCTGATTTATGGTCGTGTCTTTTTTATGGTCGTGTTAATTTTTTAGGCCCCCTACCCTTCCACCTGCGGGTTCTTTTTATGAATGAATGCTTTCCTCTTTTAATAACTTTTCTCTCCTTTCACGCTTTGCTTTTGTTTTGTAAATAACTGTTTTTTGCAGGCTACTTCGTATTATAATGCCACAACCGTCGATAACGCCCAAAAAGAATTCCCCCACTTTGCAGAATGAAGTATTTTTTAGGCATTAACGATTAGGAAAAGCATAATGGATTGCATTTTTAATTCCAGAACCAGAACCACCTGAAACGAACGGATAAATTGGATAATGGCGAGTTGAAAGCAGCATCGACGGGTGGAGACGAAGATGAGAAGAACCCGTAGAATTACCTCTACAAGACCCAAATTTGTCTTTTTTGGGAGGCCTATGTGAGTGGACAAAGTCGGACCAAATGTCGTAACGGTGCCAGCTGAAATTTTGCACACGGGAGAAGGAATTTAAAACGTTGGACCCCTTCTACTTCAAGACTGAACTTATGCGAGGTCGGTCATTCGCTCACAATCAAAATTAATCATATTATTTCCAGTTTTGGAATTCGGATGAACCATGCTCATACAATGATGGCTGAAATTTCGCGCATGGACCCCAAGAATTGCGTCAAATGTGAGTTTTCGTTGTTGTGTTTTTCCATTACAATTTGTCTACAATTTAAAAAGGCCCGAAGTCTGCTGCTAAAGCTCTGTCTTTATACAACAATCGTCAAAGTCTGCGTAAGACGCGCACCAAAACTCAGACAATTCGGTAATAGTAAAGAATACTGGTCCCACAAAAAAAAAGGTTTAAAAGTTGGTTTTATGCGATTCTGAGTTGTACTCGGGGGTTTTCAGGGTCGCTGATCACGAATATGACATCTGAATTGTCATATGATTTCATCTAATCTATGATTTTTCATCAAGTAATTTTTTTTCGCGATTTTAACACTCATTCAACTGGCATGAGTATTATGCGATTCATAAGTTGTAAACAAATCAATCGTTGACAACATAAAATTGAGCAATTTGCAAAAAAATATTTTCATATGCCATAAGTGTCTTTTTGCCGTTAAATTGGCGCCACATGTACTCGTCCATATAACCAGGCAACATATATCGCCGTGTGCCAGACATCGCTTTGTTTTTTTTGCTTCAAATTCTTCCAGAAATTTTCCACATGGTTAGTATGTGCGCCGGTGAACGGGTCAACAAAATTTTGCACATGGTTGACGGACTGATGAATATATGGCGGGACAACAGGGATTGCAGCAATGGCGCCGCCCATATATGCAGCCCATTGATCACTATTGATGGTTTTGCCGGGCAAAACAAACTGCTCAGTGATTGGCAGAAGGGTTGCCCGGGTACGGTCATCAACGCAATTGAGAACAAACGGGGGTTCGAGTTCCAAAACCTCTTATGTGACGAATCTAATTGTAAGCTTCGACAGCGACGTATTAAGATTGAAAGTGACCGAATCCCCGGAATAATCGATGTTGTTATTTATTAACCGAAGTTAGTCACATCACACGCAATCAACTCAAAACATTCATTGCTAATTATTTCGTCACATTTGTTTACAACATATGAATCGCATAATACTCATGCCAGTTGAATGAGTGTTAAAATCGTGAAAAAAATTGATGAAAAATCATAGATTTTTAAAAATCATAGATTAGATGAAATCATATGACAATTCAGATGTCATATTCGTGATCAGCGACCCTGAAAACCCCCGTGTACAACTCAGAATCGCATAAAGCCAACTTTTAAACCTTTTTTTTGTGGGACCAGTATTCTTTACTATTACCGACAATTCAGCCACTGGCGAGCTATGGGAAACCGGTGGAACAGAAAGTCACAGTCATTAATGGACATTGATTAATTATTCATAAGTGATCTAATGAGACATTGTTTGTTTGTCTTTTGTATACATATGTATGACTTTGTTCTGTTATTTAATTGACCTTTTTATATCCACTAATGACCGACGGCAAAAGCTGTCATAATCCGATTGTAAACAGTGGTACAATAAATCTTTGCCATTCTTTTCTTACTTCATGATCAGTACAAATAGAGGTATTTGTGGTTTACGTCACACAAAAAAAGTGAAAAAATTATAAAAAAATTTTTACAGAAAAAGTTTTTAAAAGGCTTTTCAGAGTCCTCACATAAATGTGTCTCATTTTATTCTGAAAAGCTTAGTGTGGCTTATTTTATTAAAATATATGTCAGAATTTGGATTCTCCAACCATGAAAACCTCTAAAAGATCTTTTATATCAAAAAAATTCTTTTTTATCTTCTAAACCTCTAGTTTAAGTGACAAAAAAAATGAAAAATACTTTTTTGATATAAAATTAACCTAAATCTCCCGACCAGGGACGGGCGAAATTTGTTTCGCATTTCGAAATTTTCGGGTTTTTGAATTTTGAATTTCGCATTTAGAGTTAGAAAAATGCACCCCTAAGAATAGAGTTTTGGTACTTAAGTATTTCTTCAAGAAATATCAGAAAAAAGCATTTAAAGAGGCAGGCGCAGGCGGTGCCTATAAGCGCGGGATCGGGAAAATTTGGCATGGCTTTTTTGGTGTGGCCATTTTGGCGTCGCTGGTTATATCTTTGTACAGACGAAAGATAATTGAATATTTTTAGTACCATTCAATAGTTCTTGGTAAGTTGTATAAGCTTGCAAAATTTCAAAAATTTGGTCCAGCTAATAAAAATTTAACCAAATCAAAGGTCGGAAATTTTCGAGCTTTTAGACATAACTCATTATTAGTTAAATGAAATTTTAAAAATTTTGAAAGTTAATAGAACATACCAAGAGCTGTCGAATGGTACTAAGAATACTTAGTTTGGTTGCCTCTGAGAAAAGTTATATCGACATCAAAATGCCCCATGACAAAATGGCTATGCCAAAAAAGCCACGCCAAAGTGGCAACGCCAAAATGGCCACATAAACCCTGACCCGTTAATTTATTATTTTGGTTCTTCTCCGTTTTATGCGTCCCATGATATTTTATGCGTCCCATGATAATTTATGCGTCCCATGCTTTTTTATGCGTCCTAACAATATTTTATGCGTCCCATGATATTTGATGCGTCCCATGCTTTTTTATGCGTCCCATGATATTTTTATGAACTAAATTATTTAATCATGACGAAAATATATCACAATGTTTAGTCGATTCAATTCCCTGGGTGTGTATTTGAGGGTTGGCTGGGTCCACAAAATACAGCTGGTGATTTACCCATTGGTGATTATACTGCTGCTCTCTAATTATTTATACCCGTAAACGCATTTTTTTCTCATGATATAGACTTACAGATTGAAATTATAATCAATCTTCCACTTAGGGAATTCATTAATTAAAATGGTAAAATAAATAAAAGGCAAACAAATTAAGGTACCTATAATCAATGGGACGGGTAAAATATTGTTGGAACGCATAAATTATCATGTGACGCATAAAATATCATGGGACGCATAAAAGGGAGAAGAACCATTATTTTTAAGATAATTTTTAAAAATTATCTAATGAAATGGGGCATGTTTTTGTTGGAAAAAATTAAAAAACAAATACATCTGCATTGTGGGTTATTGAACCAAATCCTTTTTTTGGACACGAACATAACCAACTGAACCACGACCAATCCCAAAATCACGCTAAAATATATATTTAATACTAGTTATTTCGCATTAAAATTCTTACCTTAATTCCTCTTCAAAATCCCATCTATAGGGGTGTAAAATCCAAAAAAGTCCACTTTTTCAAGTATCTTAGAATTAGATTTTTTCATTTTTTTGAGCCAAACCCCTGTAAAATAATAAATAATTTAGCGCAAATATTCTTTTCGACTGAATAATTTTTTTTTTTAAATAATAGATCAGATGCAGTAAATTAAAACAGAGGCCCACGTTGGCATTCTTTAAATTTTTGATAAATTAATTTTTCATGTTTTTTTTTATTTTCATATTTCTAATTTCATAACATTTTAGATGATTGTGACCTTTTTCAGCTTGCTATTTCTCATTGTCATAGTTGGAATTACAGTTGCCGCTCCAAATAAAACTGATGATTATTTCCTTTTTTAATATTTTATTTTATTTAAAGAATTTTTACAAAACCACTAAAAAGCCAACTAGTAATAAAGAACATAAAATGGCTATACAAAAATAAAGTAATGCAAAAATCTAAAAGAAAGGTGAGACAACAGGCCACATAGCGTTGCCCTAGTTATTCGATTATATTGCATGATAAACAAATTGTTTTGGCAATTTTGAAAAAAAAACAACAAAATCTGCCATTGAGAAATATCCTATAATTACTTTGCCCCCAAAAATATTATTGTCATTGTTATAAGGAGGGTCATTTAGTGTGGCGATGTGCGTCAATATGTAAGTTTAACCCCGTTTGTCCAGGTTCAATGGACCGAGAAAAGGAACGGAGACCAACGATGAACCGGGGAACGGGGAAACCGGGGCAAAAATCTCCGTTTTGCCATGGCCCCCCTTCCCGGTAATTAGTTAACAATTGTGTCAGATAAAAATTTTCAACTTCTCATTTGGCGGGCTGAACAATTTTCGAATTAGAGCGACTTTTTAGCACCTCTTTTTTTTTACCTATTTTGGCATTTTGCAACTATTTCAACTATTTTTGCTTATGACCAAAAAATTTGTGAAGAAAAATGCAAAAACTACAAAACACACCCCCTAAAAACCGACTTTTTTTTTAAATGAAGGAAAAAATTTTTGTCGATGCAAAAATTTTTCAAATTTTTCTTGACAAGATGGTAAAAAATCATTTTGTAATAATTTATTTCCAAATTTTTATTTTTGGGGAATAACATTTTGAACAACTTTTGGACTTTTTTCTTTCAGTTTTTTTTCACCTATTTTACACTTTTTTGGCGATTATTTTAGTAACTATTTGCAGCATTTTTTCACCTAAAAATCTCAGCCCTAATGATTAAATATTTTATTTGACATTTTTTTTTTGTGGCGATTTTTGGTGCCTCTTAACGGAGTAGCTTAAAACCCAAAAAGCCACCAAATATGTGCCCCAAAAAATCAGAAAATAATTATGAATAAAATGAACTATAAATTTTTAAAGAAATAAAAGTGCCACAACCAAATAACAATATTACTCATAAAATATGTATAAAATACGAATTAATTTTCAAGATTTTGTTTGCTTTAAAAAAACAAACTAGAGAAAATCGCAAAAACCCCAATATTAGCATCAAAGAGTCATTTTGAAAATAGGAAAAGAAATGCAAAATCAGTTTAATTTTCTTTCTTTCTGTAATTCATTTCCAAATTTCACTTTCCATCTGTATATATTAAATACTGAAGTCTTCAATATTTTTGCGATATTTTTATCACTCCTTTTTGGGTCTTTCAATTTTATTTCCCAATATTTCTTCATTTTATCAATTTTTTCTTCCTTTGTTATTCTTTTCTTATAAAGTATGTCTAATTTTTTCTGCCATATAATAATTGTGTATGCATTGGCCCCAATTTTCTTGCTAATTTCTTTATAATTTTGTCGCCATTCCTTTTGTGAATATGTTCCTTTTTGCTTAAATTCATTTCTCATTGTATTGAATTTTTGTACAATTTTCAATTTTTGCTCATCAGTTTTTAATTTGTGATTAATTTGTGATCTTTGATTAAGTCCAAATTCTTTTATCCAGTTGTACATATTATTTCTATTTGTGCCCAATTTTCTCGCTATAATTCTTTCAAATTTGTGCAAATCTTTTCTTGCATATCGTTTTTTTTGTTGCTTCATTTTTTCTTTAATTGCGTAGAATTTTTGAATAATTTGCCGTTTTTTCTCATCATTTTCATTCTGATCGATTCCAATTTGATAAGTTCTTCTTTCTTCTAGGTTTTCCTCGTATTTGCCCCATTCTTCTCCAAATAATTCACCAAATGATTTCGCGATTTTTTTATTTTCAGTTTCAATTTCATCAATTAGAGAAATCAAATAGATGAATATAACAAATAGTAAGTTAAACATCACAAAATGAAAGATGTTAATATAAAAAAGTAGATGAATATTTATTCGTTTGCGTTTCTCTATAAAAATAAAAAAAGCAATAAATAGTTAAAAAAAAATATATATATATAATTAAATGAAAATACAAACCAAAAAAATGGAAATCAATTAAACAAAAAATTTCTCTCCACTGACATATGTAAAAAAATTGACGAATACTTTACCATTGAGATATGCAAAACTAATAAATTAATATTAAGAAATGAAAAGATAAAATGATGCAAAATTGATTATTTGATTTAAAACCCCAAATAGTAATTTTTTTTAGCAAATCAGCAGATTGAAATTTTTGAAAAAAGCCAGTGAAATTTTTTTGTTGTAAAATGATTGAATTAATGTAATAATACGGCTATAAGTATAAAAATATCATCAATTTTTGTAACGACAAACATTTTTTTAATTCAATTGCCCGCAAGTGTTGGACAACCTATTATTATTTTAAACTATTTGGGGCTGCAAATAAGATTCAACTCCCAGGAAAATATTATTTTAGTTACTTATACATTTTTTTGATTTAGGCTTTTTGTGATTTAAAGTGCGGATTTTCAAAAAATCATAAAAATATTAATGCGTTGCTGGGTTTTTGTGCGGTCCTTTGTATTATATGTAAAAAAAAAACGGTTCAAAATAAAATCAAATATACCTGGGAAGCTGATCAAAATTTCTGAAAGCAAACTGTAGTGAACAGATGCACAAATCTAAATTTCATAAATTGATTTTCAAAAAGACTATTTGTATTAATAAGCAATTCTTATAAAAAAATTAATTTTTTTCGGCGTTCCTATATTTGTATTCATCAGTTACTCATTTTTTTTCTATAAAAAGGCAAATAAATTTTACTTTAATGTTTGTAGCATATGGTTTTTTGTCAGTATTTAAGGGATTTCAAAATATCATTACTTTTTACCGGAAAAATCGGTTTCATTAATCTCTTAAACATTTTGTTTATTCACGTATTCTTATCACCCACCAAAAAGAAGATATTAATGTAATATTTTTTTCTTGAAATACGTTTTTTAAATACCTAAAATTGTATATATTTAAATATTTTTTTGTGTTCGTATTTTGGATAAAAAGTAGCTTTTGTTTGCTCGGCTTTGTACTTATTTTCTTAATTTATTTAATTTGTATTTGTTATTTGTGTTCTCTACATTTTGTTCTGAATAATTTTCTTTTTCTAATTATATTGCGATTTTCTCAATAGTTTTTTTGGTTAAAATAATTTTTTATTTTTGGTAAAATTTTTTTACATTATTTTATAGGTTATCATGCTGTGGCGTGTTTATTTTATACGGGGTTATTTCTTTATTCTATGAAAATATAATTATGATCTTTTTATTTCTTTCTTTTTATTTTATTTTTTTCTATTTTAGTGCTGTAGATTTTATAATAGTCATCTTATTGCTTTAATATCTTTTCACTCCTTAATAAAATGTATACATACCAAAATTATTGCTTCTTTTTTTTATTTCTTAATGCATCCAACTGGTGATTTTAAACTTAATTATGTTTTGCTTAATTAGATGTTTTATTATTATTATCTGTTTTAAAACTTTATTGAGATTTTCTTTTAATGAGTTGTCATTATTGATCAAGAGATTTTGTTCTTGTATTTCTTTTTTAGTCTCTAATCTGATTTCTAATTTTATTAGGAATACGGCTTTGTTTGATTCTTCTTTTAAAGACTGTTATATAATCTACGACACTGTCTTTATCGCTGTACGCTTCTCCATGATTGCGGGTTCGTTAGACGCAATTGGACGACATATGGGGGGGGGGGGGTTACAGTCACTTGCGGACGGACATTTGCGGACAAAACATATTTTGAAAATTGTGATGGGGGAGGGGGTCTGGCTTTTACGCGCCTGTTGTCGGCGTTTATTGCCTTGACTGTTTTTTTTTCGACGGCATTCAGTACTATTTTAAAAAGCGAATAAATTATTTTTTTAAGAAAATAAATCGTAATAAAAATAAATAGTAATTGGTTTATTTTTAGTTACTGATTTTCTCCAAGAAAATTATTAATCTCAACATATTATTTTTTAGTTTTATGTATCTGTTTATTTGTTATTTTACTAAGAAAAAAATTTTTTTTTAATTTGTTTTAAATATTTCATTTAAGAGCAAAAAATTATTAAACTTTCTAATAGTGTTTGAATCATAAAAAAAGTTTATCTTTTTTTTTTCTTTTATTTATTTTATGAATTTCATTAACTGCATATTACTTATTGTTCTTATAAATTCTTTATTATTTTAGGGAATTTTTTTTTTTTTTTTGGAATTGTCTCATTTCACTTGTGGCGAAAAAGAAACTTAAAAAAAAGTTTCCCTTTAAAGATTTTTCGTTTATTTATTTTTTATTTTTTCAGTACAGAATGTTTTATTGTATAAAGAACCCAAATTGTTTAGTGACAATGGAGAAGACTACAGATTCGGGTTCTCAGTGTGCATTCAGACTCCCAGTAGTATGCATCCTTTTTTAATCCGTTTTTATCTTTTTTTTTTGCGTTTACCAACGATATAGAATATCTATTTTTTGTTATTTTTTAATACAATAGATAATATAATTGTTCTGCTTTATCAGGGAAATATTCGAATCGCTTTTGAGTGGGTACCGGGTTTATTATTATTCTTGATATTTAAATTGGTTAAGGTCGAATAAAAAATTTAAAAATATTTCAAGCAAGGAACTTTTAGGATGAGGAATATTTACAATAAGCATATTTTAATTTAAAAGACCGAATCGTTAAATGGCCTTATTTTTCATTCATTCATTCTCCTCCTCTTCTGGAATTATGGGCATCTCTTAAAAGAATCATTAATAATAGGAAGACAAATAGATAATTCATTTACCGTAAAATGATTTTCCTTTACTTTTACCTATTGACCGTTAGGCGTGAATTTAAGTTTTTGTTAGTCTTCTTAAGTATGTAGACTCTATATTGGGACCTGCACAAGTAAATAACTTTTGGTTTCTTTTTTTAATTTTTTACTTGCCAATGGCGACTTTTTTTTTCCTTTCTTCACAAGCGTCATCAACTTCGTTAAAGGGTTTTCGGAAATAATCATTTTTCATATTTCAAAAGATATAAATTTACGGGTTACGTACATGTAAGTCATCGTAACCAGACGGCTGCAATTTTGAACTTCTTATGCTCGTGTTCTTGTTAATTTTTACCGAAAGAGTCGTGGTTCCTCCACAGAAATGCGCCCGTCGTTTTCTCGTTGCTAACAGTTGTGGCGGTAACAGTGATGTTGAGTCGTTGTCATGCCTGTCAAACCGTTTTGAATAATGTTTCTTAGTGAATTAATTATTAACATAATTGCATAAGATTTTTTTGAGAAAGCCTTAATATGGAAGAATGGTGAGTTCAATGGGATGAGCACGGCATTGCCCAGTCCCTTCCCACCATCATCAATTAAATGATCTACTTCGCATTTTATTCTTGAATGTATGCTTTTCTTAAACTGCTGCTGCTTTGTCATTCTAGAATTAATATAGTAATAAATTTATTTTTATAAATATTTCACAAAATTTTAAATGCTATTGCCCCTTAATAATTTTCTCTATAGTATTTTTAAGTCATCCATTTATATAAATATTGTTTATGCTTTCACATGAACTTTTTTGATACGCCCCGAAAACAGAAAAATTGTTCAACAACGTATCGTTAGAACCACTACTGACTTCCTCTTTTAATTATTGTTCAAAAATTATTGACGCCTTTTTTTATTGTCTTTTGCGCTTCTTTCTTGGGCACCCAACTGCGCACATTTGTCCGATCTTACCTAAATCATAATTCCCCTTTTGACCAAAAAGAAAAATAAGTTTAATTTTAAAAATAATGTCAAGAAAAGTTAAAAAAAATCAACGGTGAATTTTAATTTTATCGCATCTTTTTATTATATAGCCAAGCCCACCACCTATTAGAAATATCATGTCGCCTTTTTTACTGTATGAGTATGACTTTGGTTTAAAATGTTTGTTTTAAGGTAACAAAAAATGAATTGATTACAAATATTAGTCTTTTGACAAGTAGCTTGTGTATACAATTTACTTTTTTCCGCATTTTTTTTAAATATAAAATTTTCTTGATTAATTTTATAAAAAGTATTTAGTTAATAATCAAAATTCTTTTGGTTTATTTTTTGGTATTTTATTTTTGAACCTTTAAAAAATAAAATTAGTATCCATTATAATAAAAATATGGCCAAAAAATAATTTTGTTTCACTTTGACCGCCACAACTTTTTTAAAACCTACTGAAATTTTTGAAAATTGAAAGACTAATAGAGTCAGTTAAAAGCAATCAGGCTGAGCTAAAAATAGAAACAAATTCTATAACAACCACTTTGGGTATGCAATTTACGGAAAAATCACAATGACAAACAACCAACTATCGGCAAGTTTTAAAAACGCATGCGCGATATTATCACAATATTTCATTAAAAGAGTCAATAAAACAGAGAATTAGCTATTGATTAATATAATATTTCACGAGCGCTTGGGAACCGCTTCGCGGTTCCCAACCGCTCTATCTTTTATTTGACCTTTTCTCTCTATCTTTGTCTTCGCCCCGCTCCTTCCTTTCTTTCTACCTCCCTCCATCCCTTTCTTTCTCTATCTTCGTCTCTCCTTTTTTCTTTTCCTCACTCTCTCCCTCGCTCTCACTTTATCTTTCTTCTTATCTTTTTTGACTCCCGCCCCCCTCCTTCACTCTGTCTTTTTTCCGTTTCCCCTCTCTGTCATTCTTTCGCTCTCATTTCTTTCTCCCCTTCTTTATTTCTCCCTCCCTTATCTCTTTCGCTTGCTCTCCCTTTCCCACCTCATTGGTTCTTTCTCTCTCTCCTTTTTCCATTTTCCTTTGCTTTAGAGTTCTCTCTCTATCACTCTCTCTCACTCTACCTTTATCTCTCCTTCCCTCTCACGCCCTTTTACTCTTCATCCTCCGTCCACTTACTATCTCTCCTTTTTCGGCATTCTCTTCTCTGTCTCTCTAACTTTCTCCTCCCTTTTCCCTTTTTCTGCTCCTTCTTTCTCTCTCGTTTTGTTTTCCTCTCACTCTTTCCCGCTAATGCTCTCTCTCTCTTTCAGTTTCACTCTCTCTTTCTGTCTTTCTCTCCCAATCATTTTGTTATCTTAGTCTCATTCGCTCCTCTCTCTCCCTCACATTTTCTTTCTTATTCTTTTTACTTCTCTCTCGCTTCTAATCTTCCCCCAGCCCCCCCCCCCCCATTCATTCTTCTGTCTTTGGTTTCTTTACTCTTCTCCCACCCCTCCCCACTCTCTCTCTCTCTCTCTCACTTTGTCTCGCTATCACTCTCTTTCTTTGTCTCTTTCATTTAGTTTGTTTCGCCCCTCTCATCCTCACTTTTTCCCATCTTTTGTCTTTCTCTTACATTATTGCATTTCTCTTTCCCTTGTCTCACTTTTGTTTTCTTAGTAATTCCAAATCAAAATTGGGGAAAAAATCAAAAAATAAATTTAAAAAAATAAGCCAAGAGCAGGTCCAATTTCATAATTTTATTGCCTTAGTTTGTTTGCAAAAATATTTTTTTTTTATTTTTTTAAAAGTTTTCGTTTCGATAAAAATTTCAAATCTGCTGTGACATACATACATACTTACACATCAAATTAGTATGGTGAATGAAGACACCCCCTAAGTTTTTGAATAAATGCAAGCGATCCACTATACTAATTTGGTGGATGTAACTAAGTGACGCTTTTTGAAAATAAAATTTTTCGACACGAAAACATTTAATAAATATTCTTCTTTGTTAACCAAATTGTAAACAGACAATAGAAGTGAGAGAAAAGGAAGGGAAAGAAATAGTATAGGAGAGAGACAAAAAGACGATGATAAGCCCAATGGGAGAGACAAAGAAAGAAAGTGATAGAGAAACCGAGAGAGAGAGTGTGCGGGGGGGGGGGTTTAAATTATGGAGACAAAGAGAGAGGGAGGGAGAGATAGAGGAGAGAAACAACTGTTAAAATAAGAAAGAACGGAAGTTAGTTTAGACTAAGAAAAAATGATGAGAGAGAAAGAGAGAGAGCAGAAAGAGTGTGAGGCAAAGCACAAAAGGGTGGAGTGAGAAGGGGGGGGGGTGAAAGTTAGATGAAAAAAGGGGAGTAGGCAGAGAAAGAGGCAGAGCGATAGAGAAAGATATGAGTAAGTGAGATGGAAAGAAATTGAGAAAGAGAGAGGGAGAGAAGTAAGAAAGGGGGGATAGGGAGAGCACGCTCGGGAAGAGCGGGAGAGGATAGAACGATAGAGAGAGTTAGACAAAGAGAGAAGGAGACAGGGGAAAATTACAAAGAGAGTGATAGAGTGATAGGATAAGAGATAGAGATTAGAAAATGAGAAAGACAAGATAGAGAGAAAGTGAAAGATGGGGAGAGTGTCTAAATGAAAGCAAGAGCGGTTGGGAACCGCGAAGCGGTTCCCAAGCGCTCGTAGTAACTATAATATAAAAAATGAATTGATTACAATATTAGTCTTTTGACAAGTAGCTTGCGTATACAATTTACTTTTTTCCGCATTTTTTTTAAATATAAAATTTTCTTGATTAATTTTATAAAAAGTATTTAGTTAATAATCAAAATTCTTTTGGTTTATTTTTTGGTATTTTATCTTTGAACCTTTAAAAAATAAAATTAGTATCCATTATAATAAAAATATGGCCAAAAAATAATTTTGTTTCACTTTGACCGCCACAACTTTTTTAAAACCTACTGAAATTTTTGAAAATTGAAAGACTAATAGAGTCAGTTAAAAGCAATCAGGCTGAGCTAAAAATAGAAACAAATTCTATAACAACCACTTTGGGTATGCAATTTACGGAAAAATCACAATGACAAACAACCAACTATCGGCAAGTTTTAAAAACGCATGCGCGATATTATCACAATATTTCATTAAAAGAGTCAATAAAACAGAGAATTAGCTATTGATTAATATAATATTTCATGAAGACACCCCCTAAGTTTTTGAATAAATGCAAGCGATCCACTATACTAATTTGGTGGATGTAACTAAGTGACGCTTTTTGAAAATAAAATTTTTCGACACGAAAACATTTAATAAATATTCTTCTTTGTTAACCAAATTGTAAACAGACAATAGAAGTGAGAGAAAAGGAAGGGAAAGAAATAGTATAGGAGAGAGACAAAAAGACGATGATAAGCCCAATGGGAGAGACAAAGAAAGAAAGTGATAGAGAAACCGAGAGAGAGAGTGTGCGGGGGGGGTTTAAATTATGGAGACAAAGAGAGAGGGAGGGAGAGATAGAGGAGAGAAACAACTGTTAAAATAAGAAAGAACGGAAGTTAGAGATAGACTAAGAAAAAATGATGAGAGAGAAAGAGAGAGAGCAGAAAGAGTGTGAGGCAAAGCACAAAAGGGTGGAGTGAGAAGGGGGGGGGGGGGGAAAGTTAGATGAAAAAAGGGGAGTAGGCAGAGAAAGAGGCAGAGCGATAGAGAAAGATATGAGTAAGTGAGATGGAAAGAAATTGAGAAAGAGAGAGGGAGAGAAGTAAGAAAGGGGGGATAGGGAGAGCACGCTCGGGAAGAGCGGGAGAGGATAGAACGATAGAGAGAGTTAGACAAAGAGAGAAGGAGACAGGGGAAAATTACAAAGAGAGTGATAGAGTGATAGGATAAGAGATAGAGATTAGAAAATGAGAAAGACAAGATAGAGAGAAAGTGAAAGATGGGGAGAGTGTCTAAATGAAAGCAAGAGCGGTTGGGAACCGCGAAGCGGTTCCCAAGCGCTCGTAGTAACTATAATATAAAAAAGGAATTGAATTGCTTGGTAAACAATAACTGCCGAATAATGAAAGAAAAGAAAAGGATGAAGAGATGATGATCCTCTCAAGTGACTGAGAAGGATGTTAAAGTGAAAATTTATTCCACTAAAGACGATAAAAACAAAGAAAGCCCTTCAATCTTCATCAATTTTTGAAAAACAATTAATAAACAATTTTTCTAATAGGAATTTTTAGATATGCGATTGTTTTGTGTTCATAAATTTTTTGATCGCTTGCACACGATCATATTTTAAAATGACTTAAGAGAATAAAGTTTTAGATTGTTGTGCAAGAAGAAAGTATAAATACACCTATTTAAATAATTACTAAAAAATAATAAAAATTTTAATTTAACATTTCATAATCAATCACAGGCAATAATTTTGAAAAGTTAGTTTTCAAAAAATATGTTACTTAATAAAATGACCCTTAACGCATAAACGCAAATGCGAATAACAAATCACAGATATACATTGAATAATTTTTTAATCTTAAATATAATGGTTGTTACCTATGCATATAAAAAAAAACAAAAAATTTTAGATTTGCACAGTAAAATATTAGAAATCTTCTTTCATTATAGTTACAAAATAATGTTTCTGAATATATTATTAAATCCTTAAAGTAATGATAAACAGCATATAGTAAGAAGCGTTATTGCCAAAATTTTCCCAATGAAATAAAGATTGACCCATTAAAATGAATATTCCTTTAAATTCAATGAAGAATATTCAAAAAGAAGAAATGAATAATGTTATAATTTCAAAAAAAACAAAATTACTAGAATTAATTAAAAATTCGAACGAAAGAATGCGCAATAAAGAAAAAAAGCATTTGCTTATAAGGAATTGCTTAACAAAAGAATCAATTTATAAGATAAGTTCAAATTAACAAAAATAAACCTGACATTGGTTATAGAAAGACCTAATACGCATGATTTAATTATTAAATATTTTACATTTTGAATTAATAATAAAAAAACAAAGATTTTATTTTGCAGCGAGAAATCATCTATGCAATATAACATGTATAAAATAAAGATAGCCTTGAAAAAGTAAAAAACGCACTGATTAATAAATAAAAAAATATTGTATATAAATAAATATAAAACAACTAAAGTAAACTAACAAATTCAAATATGCTTATCGCCAAAGCTTTTTAATTACTGACTGATTTAGTATATTAAATTAAAGCTTTTAAAAAATGAAAACCCAGCAGAAACTGGCTGTGGCTTTAGCTGAGGAATTATTCATTAGAGTAAAATGTGTACAAGAAATAAAATATTTATTCGCAAAGAATTGCGTACATACTTAATATTTAATAAAAGTATAAAATTTATCATTCGCCAAGGGTTTTTAGTGCGCATATGAATACATCAGTTTAAAACAAACTATATTCCACGAGCAAGATTATGGATGTTGGCTTTTAGAAGCTAAATCGGAAATTCAGCAATTTTTACTCTCGAGCAGAGGCTCCAATCGTTGAAATATCAAATCATAATAATTATCACCATCATAAATTTCAAACAAGAAGAAATTAAGCAAAATTTTGAATTATCTACTGATTAATTAATCATTCACAAAAACAACTGCCGAGGGTTGAATAAAAGGCAAAAAAATTATAATACGCGAATAAATTTATTAATTAAAATCCGGGAAAGAAAAAAAGAATTATTTTGAATTAAAAAACTATTTAAATACTATGGATTTTTAATGTAATTTAAGCAAAAGTTAGGTTCTTTTCTTTAGAGTAAAAAGATACAAGAAAAAATGTTTAACTTCGTTATGATCTTGTTTATTGAAAACGTCATCCCAATGAAAGAAATCCTATAATTTATTGTTGTTAACCTATACCAATGAACCAACATGTAAATTGACGAAACGTTAATATGAGAACTTGTGTTTAATGAGTCCAAGTTAATCAATAATCAGGTCATGAGAAAATTAGGGATGCTTCAATTAGGAAGGTCCTATGACCAAGGCCAATGAACTAAATTAAATAAATAAAGAAAATTCTCAAAAGAAAATAAGGAACAAATAAAGCCATACAACCGTTTAAAAAAAACACCTAAAACTGCGAATTTTAATAAAGATTGTTTATAATAATTTTTGTTAAATTTGGGGTCTCTTGACTTTTTTTTTGACTTTTTAAACTTTTTAACCGAAATTGACCCTTGTGCTCACAATAATGCAGAGGTATAAAAACAGTTTTAGAATATGTATAAGGAACTTATGACTCTATGATTTTTTATTATATATTTTTTTAAATAAGTCAGTTAACTTTTTTTTCTTGTAAGATTGTTGCAATAATCGGATCCTTTCTTGATTTCTTTTAATAATTTGTTCGCTATTTTAGGGAATTTGTCTCGGGAGGTAGGCAGATGGAATAATGAATGATATAATAATTCAAAGCTTTAGGAATTTTTATTGCTGAAAAGATATTTAATCAATCAGGATATTGAGTAGGGCATAAGTGAGGGATTACTTTTCCTGGTATGATTTTTTTTCCTGGCACTATGATATAATTTAGTTGGCTTAAGAGTTTTTTCATGCTGAGATTCTTTATTTTTAATTAAATGAATAATAGAAGAAATTTAGAATAGCGTCAATATTTAATAATATAATAGTTTTAAAAAATATGATAAATATTTTTAGGTAAAAATTTGTTCTTGCTTATTTTTAATGTTTAACAACATTATCGTATAATTCACAACGTTTTAAACCCATTTTTGGGGAAACTATTTGCAGTGTCCACCTTGACGAGTTCAAAATCGACATCTTATTCCCCAAAGTAGCTGCTTTGTTTGGTTCGCCTGTGGATTCCTTTGACCATATTTATTTTTATGGTTAATAAATTAAAAAAATAGATTTTTTTGTATTTCTTTGTTAGGAATCAATGGCACGCCAAAGCGCATTCAGAAAGAAGAGAAGCAACTTGCACTGTTACTTCTGTATTCTTCACACAACTTTGGCAAATTGAAATTGTTTGAGTGCGACAATTGATTGCATAGAAATATTAGATGTTAAAAACTCATTCATATATTTGGATATTTTTAATTATTTCTAACTAAATTTTTTTTTTATTTTAATCATATTAAATTCATCATATTTTTTTTATTTGTAATTTGTCCGCAAATGTCGGTCCGCAAATGTCGGTCCGCAAATGTCGGTCCGCAATTGTCGGTCCGCAAATGTCGGCTAACCATAAAAACGGTATGTACAATTTCCTCCTTTTGCAAATCATTTTTGTTTTGAACTTTTTGGCTATTTCGGCTCTATGTGACTGAATAAATTTACTCATTTTTGTTAAAAGTGAGTATAAAACTGAAGAAAGAATAAAATAAAACATAATCACAATAAAAGGAAAAAAAAGATTAAAATATGAAATATGGAATGATTGGGAAGGAACACAAAAGAATGGAGAGAAAGTAATAACTAATAATGGCGAAAAAAGGCTTTTTGGTGACCTAGCATTATTATTCAAATTCACTCAATTTTTTTTATGGGATAGTTTAGGGCATACAATTAGCGTAGTTCATTCTACAATTTTTTCTGGGTCACGCGCCGTAAATGTCGGCGCCGCCAATGTGGCATCACCATTCTTTTTTATGGTTAACAAAATGTCGAAATGTAAAATGAGTGTACGGGTGTGTGTCGGTCGAATGCAATAGAAAAATTGCTAAAAGAAGAAGATCCATAAAAAAAGGATAGGAAAATATGGTTCATACGCCCATACTCAAAATCGAACAACTTATATATCAATCGACTCCTCTCTGTCTGCAAAGTAAGAATCTGAGAAAAAATTGGCGGAAACAAATTCCCTGAGGAGTTACAGACCCGGGACTGAAATGGGAAAAAGGCCGACACTCAACCGTCCAACTTGTAAAAATGAATGAATATGAAAAAATAATTATGTAATTTGACGTCTTATTGACTATAATGAACGAATCCAAAGGAAATTTAAAACCGAAAGCTCTTTGGACAAAGACATAGTTCCGGGACTGAAATGACCAATTAAAAATGGAAATTTTTGTTTTGGCCAAGACTTTTTTATTTTTTGCTATTTGAATCTGCAATATTTGATATGAATTTAAAAAGAAAAATAAATTGTTTTTTTAAAGTTTGAATTTACTAAAAAAATCAAATAAGGGTTTATATGTTAAGTATTTAGAGAACTCTATTGGGGGGCCGTTTTCTTGCGCGTGCTAATAACATTTAATTATAAAAATGAAAATATTTTTGTGTTTATTTCAACATAAAGCACCCATTTTTTCGCGTAACGAACCCAAAAACAGCATGCAAAGCTTATTGTATCATTTCAAAGGCAATGGCTTAACAATGCTACAACAGTTGGTTTTATTGAATAAAAAATCAAATTAAAACATTTGCCCAGCCCTGGTCGGAATGGGGGTAACAAGCTAAAAATTCTCCCAAGAATAGAAGATCATTTTTTAAGTTTTTTTTTAAAACCGATTTGTTTCAATGAAATTTTGGAGTGAAAATTTGAAAACTAAATTTTTGAAAAACCTTGTTTCCTCGTCGTTTTTATAATTCCTGTTCTCGCGTTCACGTTCTCGCATTTTTAGAAGATAAAATGCTCAGCCAATTTTTCTAGCAGACTAAGTTGTCTAAATTGTTCAATAATTAAGGAAAGAAGTCCTTTTTTTGGTGCCTGCTGTTGTTTTGGAGAAATAATTTTTAATTTTTTTATTGTTTTCCTTCAGAAATTTATTAAATCCAAAGTAGAACAAATTCTTTTTTTTCCACTGTTGGGTCATAAGTGTACCTCAGAAATTGAAAAATTGGTATGGACCACTTGTAATTTTTCACGTCACATCCGAATATTTGTTATTATTTTTTTTATTGTTGATTTATTTGGATATTGGTATAGATCTTTTTAAAAGTAAGTTATAAACTTATTTTATTTTTTGGGATTTGAAAAAAAAAATTTATTTTTACGTGCAAACCGTGATTCTTCCCATTTAAATTAATCAGACTACTGTAAATTACTAGTATATAGAATAACTTTCGAAAAGAAATTAAAAAAAAAAAATGAAAAAATTGAAAACTTTTCCTAAATTTTCACTGTCAGTATTATTTTTTTTGTATCAATGCAATCAATAATTAGATTTATAAGGAACTACCAATATTTGTAAGATATTGAGAGGTAATAATTAGGGCTGCCAAAATTATGGAGTAAAAATCGCAAAATATTGCCATAAAATATGGATAAAAATCGCGAAATATGGACAAATATGCACAAAAATATGGACATAAAATTGGCGAAATATGACCTAAAAATACCAAAAAATGCACTAAAAGGCAACGAAAAAAAAACACGGAAAATAGCTATTTTAAGCAAAGGCAAAAAATTTCAATTTTAAAATTTATATAAAAATCTAAAAAATTTTGCGAGAAAAATTTTTTGATTATTCCGTTTAATTTTAATAATTTTCGCCAAATCTTACCAAAAAATTCAAATTTTCCATTTTTTCGTGCTACTTTTTCAAAAATTTTTGCAAGTTGATTCTTATAAATGCATTTTGTTTTTTAATGTGTTTTCTCATGAAATTTTCCAAAAATGCCAAAATATGGAAATATGGACATAAATCCCGAAATATGGAAAAATATGGATTTAAAAAACCATCCTAGAGCTTCAAACATTTCGCCAAATTTTCATTTCTTTAAATCAAAATTAAATGGATAAGATTTATAAATACAATATTAATATAAAGCTAATATTTTACAAACTTTGGAAAAAAACAATAAAAATGGAAGAAAAAATTAGTTTATTTCCTACCAATTTTGGCATAGTTTTTTTTTAAAAATTGCTCCGGCGGCGCTTATTGGCACCGCTGGCCTCTTGCTCTTAGAGTTTTTTAAATTAAAAAAAAATAAGCGTAGAAAAAATATAGATAACAGCAAAAAGTAATCGTGGAGAGTGAAAATTTAAGTCATTTTTACTGGTTTTGTCCTCTTAAAATACTTAATAGAAAATTTTTTTGATCCAAAAGTATTTTGTTTTAACATATTGATGGTAAAAAATAAATTCCTGGTTGTAAGCGTACCGCAACAATAAAACTCGAAGGTTTTCTTACGACCTAATCATGTTATTTTGATATTAGGGAAATAAGAATCTTAAAGGTTTATCAATAAAAACCAAAAACCCAATTAGTAGATAAATCTATTTAACGGAAGTATAAAGGAGAAAACTGAGCACTAAGAAAAATTTCTAAAATAAGTAAAAACGAGAAATAATTAGAGACCGCAAAAAAAGGCACCAAAAAAATCGCCAAAAAGGCGCCTAAAAAGGCACAAAAAGTTGCAAAAAAGGCATGAAAAGGCACGAAAATCCCGAAAAAGGCAAAAAAAAAAAAAGGCATTATAAAAGTCAACGTAGAAGCTTAAAACCATTAAAAAGTAACAAAATAAAAATCTTTAAATTCATTTAAAAAACAATTTAATAAGAGTAGGGTAGTACGGGACCGAGGCTTTAGGCAACACCGAGAACCGGGACAAACACGGGGCTTTTGAAGCAAAATTTTTTGAAAAACGAAAGAATTTGAAAATTTTTCATATGAATTCACAGTTCGTTTTATTACTTTTAGATCACAAATAAATGGAGTAAAGTAGTATCTCCCTTTTTCCCTAATTTTTTAAAAAAGAAATGAATTTTATTTAGAAAATTGTCAAAAAAATATATTTAAGAACTAAATCACTTTATAACATGAATTTTCATATGCTCTCTTTCTCTCTCCATTCTCTGTCATTGACCTTATCTCTTGAGTTTTATGGTGTTGACTTTTCTTTTTCACTCTCTTTCCCTTTGGTCTCTAAAAATCAATGTTTTATGACAAAATAGCATCAGTAACTCGCCTCTGGAGAAAAAATTATCCATAGTGACATTGTGCAGTTTTATTCGATTTTGCATCTTCTGCTTCCCATTTTTCACCATTGATTATCTTTCGTCATGTCATGTGAAAAAAAATATTTAACCGTCAGTTACTTACTTCATCATTAACCTAATTAGGTATTAAAAAAAAATCAAAACCCCGGCCTTAATTGGAACCTGTTAAAAAATTCCTATATATAAGCTTAATAAGCTTTTTTTTTTAACTTTTACTAGAAAAAATTGTTTTTTAAACATTTCCTATTTTGAAAATTTACTTATTATATGCATAGTAGTTTTTAAAAATAAATTACATTGCAACAAGGATGTGAAATAATCGCGACGGATTTCCGGATATTCCTTTTCGGAGGGTTCCCGTTATATTGTCATGACAACCCGGGATAAGTCAAAATTGACGGTAACAAACCCATGACCGGGGCTCAATACTAAAGCCTGTAACTTTTACCTTGAGGGTATTATTTTCTACGAAAAAAACCGAGTAGGCTATTTCCTAAAAATTTGAAAGAATTTATTTAAATTAACTTTAAATATTAATAGATCTTGTCAATTAAATTAAACTTTTCGCCTTGACGAAATTCTTTCGTTTTAACTCATTTTTATTAATAAATTTTTAGTCACAAGCAAATTATATGCAAAATATATACCAAAATACCTAAAAAAAAAATATAGCTATATGCTTTATTCTTCAAAATAAAAAGGAACCTACCTGTACATTTTAAAAAATGGGTAAAAAAATTTGTTTTTTAAGAAAACAAAAAATTATTTAAAATGTGAATATTATGAATTTTAAAGATAATTTAGTAAAGATGTAGTAAAATTTTCTCAAACAGGTGCAGTTTTATTTTAATAAAGATGGCATGAGAAAAATCAACAAAAAATTTCTTTTTAATGAAAAATTATATCTAAAAATTGGCATGGCAAAAAACAAACGAATAAAACTATAAAAAATATAATCTGTCACACTTACAACAAAGAAAAACTCGTCAATAAATTAATAAAGACTCTTTTAAAAGAGAAGATGAAAAACGCCGAACTGAACGCAATACTTCTAGAATAGAATAGCAGGAGCTTATGGTATAAAGAAAAAAATATACCCAACATGCTAACACAAATTAAAATAAACAATTTGAGTTTATGGGTATTAAGATTTAAAGATAATGCAAAGCTTAGTCAACTGAAAAATATTAAATAAAAAATTTATATTTTTGTTGAATTTAATTGAATTAATTCTTTAATGAATAAATGATGGAATAATTTTAGCAGATTATGCGATAACTAAACAACTAAAAGCTATGGAAAAAAAGATAAATGTTATTGCTTATTCATATTCGATGACCATAAAACCGCCCGAAAAGGCCGGATTCCAGTCTGGGACGATTATTGAAGTCATTCCGTTCTATACGTATGCTTCTAAAGACAGAGAGATCAATGTGCAAAGTGCGCGGCAAATGTATGACAATTGAAGATATTATTTCTTGAAATAATGTCAGCCACGATTATTGATTTAAATAAATGTATCTTAATTGAGAAAAAATAATTATTTATATGGTGTTAAAAGCCAAAGAGTTGACCTTTCCTCATGTGAAACTTATCACCACAACATTACATGGTTTAAAAATAAAAACCTATACATTTACATTTTAAGATTAGCAAATGAAAAAAAAATAATAAAAACAAAAAACTTTAAAAACTAAGATAAAAGAATTAGTAATAAGAAATCAGAAAATAGATTAGAGATGCCTTTGAATGTTATTATGATTAAAAAAAAATTTTATCCTTAAAATGATAAAATAAAAAAATATATGTATTCGATCCTTCTAAATAAAACTTTTTGGACTTATATTTTTAAAAATATTAAAGAAATTTGAAATTTTCATTGAACTACTTTACATCATCCCATTCAAGCAACTTGCCATAAACAAGAGCGCAAGAAAGAAATATTATAGAAAAATGGAATTAATACTTTATGTCAAATCATTATTTATTGGAAAAGGCAAACAAAATGAGAAATAAATATCCAAATAAAAATTTTATTAAATTTCATTATTATTTTAAAAAACCTTAAACAATATTATTAACTACATCAAATAATGATATGATAAAAAATTATAAATTCCTTAATTGGTTCAATTTTTGAAATAAAATACAAAAATAAAAAAAGTTTAATTTGCAAAAATTGGGTTCAAAATTCCGACAAAATTTAAGCAAACGTTAATAAATCTGAGAAGTTTATCCCAAAGACTGTTATTTTTTATTAATAAATCCCCCAAGTTCAGAATCTAATAGGAAAATATTAAAAAGGAAGAGAAGCACCTTCACCTTATAAAATTAATTTTGATTTGATAATCAGTTCAATAAATTAAAGTTTTAGTGAAAAGTCAATTAGCATGATGAATTTCAAAAAATTTCATTAAGTTTTCTAAAGGATATAGGTAAAAAAGTGGAAAAAATTACCAAAACTTTTGAAAAACTTAACAATTTTTTGAAATCTAGTAAGCTAATAGAGTAATCCAAACAATACCATGATTGTTTAATATGGTGGAGTTTGAGGAAAGTTATGGCATGGTTTATACAAAAAATCACTTAAAGTGGCGGATTTAAGAAACGCGCATAGGTGGCGGAATTTAAGAAACGCACCAGCACCGTGCCACACACTCTAAAAAATTTTTCCTTTGGCCCAAGAAAAAAAAAGTATTGAAATAATATTCAAAATATATAGCAAAAGCATACAAACTAATGAGATTACCTACCTAACTTCTAATATAATTGAACAAAATATTGTACTACAAGTTAATTCAATAAGTAGTTTCAGAATGGATGAGAATTATAACAAAATTAAATTTTCAAATAATAAATTAAAAATTTTAATATATGACGCATTTAAAAACTAAAAACTTTTGCTAAGGAAGGGTCTTAAAAATTTAAACTAAAAGTTACAACTTGGGCTAGCAATTATATGAAAATCCATATTTGTTTCCTGAAACTTGGACGGCCTAAACGCATGAAAAAGGTGTTTTAGCTTCGTTTGAAGCTTTTAGGATAATTTTTGAAATCCTATTTTGACATTTTTGGAAAATTTCATAAAAAAAGGCAATAAAAACCGGAAAATCCTCCCTAGAATTCGCGAGTTTTATTTTTGCCAGCCCTACTAATAAGGTTTTTTTATCATTACATAATGATGCCAAATTAGTTTTTAATTTGAAATAAAAAATAAGTCTCCTATGTATAAACAAAAAATTTGAATTTTTCTCATATTAGGTAAATAGCAGGGATGTTGCAAAAGGAAAAATAAAAAGCGAAAGGCGAAAAATGCGAACCAAAATAAAAAGTGAAAAGGCGAAAGCGAAATGCTCAAAAAAAGCGAAAAGGCGAAAGACGAAAAGGCGAAATTTTTTTTAATACAAATTTTTAATTTGCAATTAAATCTTCATCATTTGAAATGTATTTCAATCTCAATTATATTTAGTAGGGTTGAGGAGTAAAAGGTTAACCGAACCGAAACCGAAAACCGGGGTTGGAAGACAGGCCTAGCTGAAAAACGGGGGGGGGGGGCGGTTTCCCGGTATCGGTTTTGAAAAAAAAATTTACTAGGTTCGATGCCGCACAAAATAAATGCACCTTTTTAAAATTGTTTCCTAATAATTAACCATTTCATTTGATATTTTTTTACATAATACCCCCCCCCCCCAAACTATTGAAATTTAACTATTTTGGTCTAAAATCTCTTAACAAATCTGACACAAGTATTCAAAATTTCCCCCGGTGGCGCCTATCGGCACCGCTGGCCTCTTGCTCTTAGAGTTTTTTAAATTAAAAAAAATAAGCGTAGAAAAAATATAGATAACAGCAAAAAGTAATCGTGGAGAGTGAAAATTTAAGTCATTTTTACTGGTTTTGTCCTCTTAAAATACTTAATAGAAAATTTTTTTGATCCAAAAGTATTTTGTTTTAACATATTGATGGTAAAAAATAAATTCCTGGTTGTAAGCGTACCGCAACAATAAAACTCGAAGGTTTTCTTACGACCTAATCATGTTATTTTGATATTAGGGAAATAAGAATCTTAAAGGTTTATCAATAAAAACCAAAAACCCAATTAGTAGATAAATCTATTTAACGGAAGTATAAAGGAGAAAACTGAGCACTAAGAAAAATTTCTAAAATAAGTAAAAACGAGAAATAATTAGAGACCGCAAAAAAAGGCACCAAAAAAATCGCCAAAAAGGCGCCTAAAAAGGCACAAAAAGTTGCAAAAAAGGCATGAAAAGGCAACGAAAATCCCGAAAAAGGCAAAAAAAAAAAAAAGGCATTATAAAAGTCAACGTAGAAGCTTAAAACCATTAAAAAGTAACAAAATAAAAATCTTTAAATTCATTTAAAAAACAATTTAATAAGAGTAGGGTAGTACGGGACCGAGGCTTTAGGCAACACCGAGAACCGGGACAAACACGGGGCTTTTGAAGCAAAATTTTTTGAAAAACGAAAGAATTTGAAAATTTTTCATATGAATTCACAGTTCGTTTTATTACTTTTAGATCACAAATAAATGGAGTAAAGTAGTATCTCCCCTTTTTCCCTAATTTTTTAAAAAGAAATGAATTTTATTTAGAAAATTGTCAAAAAAATATATTTAAGAACTAAATCACTTTATAACATGAATTTTCATATGCTCTCTTTCTCTCTCCATTCTCTGTCATTGACCTTATCTCTTGAGTTTTATGGTGTTGACTTTTCTTTTTTCACTCTCTTTCCCTTTGGTCTCTAAAAATCAATGTTTTATGACAAAATAGCATCAGTAACTCGCCTCTGGAGAAAAAATTATCCATAGTGACATTGTGCAGTTTTATTCGATTTTGCATCTTCTGCTTCCCATTTTTCACCATTGATTATCTTTCGTCATGTCATGTGAAAAAAATATTTAACCGTCAGTTACTTACTTCATCATTAACCTAATTAGGTATTAAAAAAAAATCAAAACCCCGGCCTTAATTGGAACCTGTTAAAAATTCCTATATATAAGCTTAATAAGCTTTTTTTTTTAACTTTTACTAGAAAAAATTGTTTTAAACATTTCCTATTTTGAAAATTTACTTATTATATGCATAGTAGTTTTTAAAAATAAATTACATTGCAACAAGGATGTGAAATAATCGCGACGGATTTCCGGATATTCCTTTTCGGAGGGTTCCCGTTATATTGTCATGACAACCCGGGATAAGTCAAAATTGACGGTAACAAACCCATGACCGGGGCTCAATACTAAAGCCTGTAACTTTTACCTTGAGGGTATTATTTTCTACGAAAAAAACCGAGTAGGCTATTTCCTAAAAATTTGAAAGAATTTATTTAAATTAACTTTAAATATTAATAGATCTTGTCAATTAAATTAAACTTTTCGCCTTGACGAAATTCTTTCGTTTTAACTCATTTTTATTAATAAATTTTTAGTCACAAGCAAATTATATGCAAAATATATACCAAAATACCTAAAAAAAAATATAGCTATATGCTTTATTCTTCAAAATAAAAAGGAACCTACCTGTACATTTTAAAAAATGGGTAAAAAAATTTGTTTTTTAAGAAACAAAAAATTATTTTAAAATGTGAATATTATGAATTTTAAAGATAATTTAGTAAAGATGTAGTAAAATTTTCTCAAACAGGTGCAGTTTTATTTTAATAAAGATGGCATGAGAAAAATCAACAAAAAATTTCTTTTTAATGAAAAATTATATCTAAAAATTGGCATGGCAAAAAACAAACGAATAAAACTATAAAAAATATAATCTGTCACACTTACAACAAAGAAAAACTCGTCAATAAATTAATAAAGACTCTTTTAAAAGAGAAGATGAAAAACGCCGAACTGAACGCAATACTTCTAGAATAGAATAGCAGGAGCTTATGGTATAAAGAAAAAATATACCCAACATGCTAACACAAATTAAAATAAACAATTTGAGTTTATGGGTATTAAGATTTAAAGATAATGCAAAGCTTAGTCAACTGAAAAATATTAAATAAAAAATTTATATTTTTGTTGAATTTAATTGAATTAATTCTTTAATGAATAAATGATGGAATAATTTTAGCAGATTATGCGATAACTAAACAACTAAAAGCTATGGAAAAAAAGATAAATGTTATTGCTTATTCATATTCGATGACCATAAAACCGCCCGAAAAGGCCGGATTCCAGTCTGGGACGATTATTGAAGTCATTCCGTTCTATACGTATGCTTCTAAAGACAGAGAGATCAATGTGCAAAGTGCGCGGCAAATGTATGACAATTGAAGATATTATTTCTTGAAATAATGTCAGCCACGATTATTGATTTAAATAAATGTATCTTAATTGAGAAAAAATAATTATTTATATGGTGTTAAAAGCCAAAGAGTTGACCTTTCCTCATGTGAAACTTATCACCACAACATTACATGGTTTAAAAATAAAAACCCATACATTTACATTTAAGATTAGCAAATGAAAAAAAATAATAAAAACAAAAAACTTTAAAAACTAAGATAAAAGAATTAGTAATAAGAAATCAGAAAATAGATTAGAGATGCCTTTGAATGTTATTATGATTAAAAAAAATTTTATCCTTAAAATGATAAAATAAAAAAATATATGTATTCGATCCTTCTAAATAAAACTTTTTGGACTTATATTTTTAAAAATATTAAAGAAATTTGAAATTTTCATTGAACTACTTTACATCATCCCATTCAAGCAACTTGCCATAAACAAGAGCGCAAGAAAGAAATATTATAGAAAAATGGAATTAATACTTTATGTCAAATCATTATTTATTGGAAAAGGCAAACAAAATGAGAAATAAATATCCAAATAAAAATTTTATTAAATTTCATTATTATTTTAAAAAACCTTAAACAATATTATTAACTACATCAAATAATGATATGATAAAAAATTATAAATTCCTTAATTGGTTCAATTTTTGAAATAAAATACAAAAATAAAAAAAGTTTAATTTGCAAAAATTGGGTTCAAAATTCCGACAAAATTTAAGCAAACGTTAATAAATCTGAGAAGTTTATCCCAAAGACTGTTATTTTTTATTAATAAATCCCCCAAGTTCAGAATCTAATAGGAAAATATTAAAAAGGAAGAGAAGCACCTTCACCTTATAAAATTAATTTTGATTTGATAATCAGTTCAATAAATTAAAGTTTTAGTGAAAAGTCAATTAGCATGATGAATTTCAAAAAATTTCATTAAGTTTTCTAAAGGATATAGGTAAAAAAGTGGAAAAAATTACCAAAACTTTTGAAAAACTTAACAATTTTTTGAAATCTAGTAAGCTAATAGAGTAATCCAAACAATACCATGATTGTTTAATATGGTGGAGTTTGAGGAAAGTTATGGCATGGTTTATACAAAAAATCACTTAAAGTGGCGGATTTAAGAAACGCGCATAGGTGGCGGAATTTAAGAAACGCACCAGCACCGTGCCACACACTCTAAAAAATTTTTCCTTTGGCCCAAGAAAAAAAAAGTATTGAAATAATATTCAAAATATATAGCAAAAGCATACAAACTAATGAGATTACCTACCTAACTTCTAATATAATTGAACAAAATATTGTACTACAAGTTAATTCAATAAGTAGTTTCAGAATGGATGAGAATTATAACAAAATTAAATTTTCAAATAATAAATTAAAAATTTTAATATATGACGCATTTAAAAACTAAAAACTTTTGCTAAGGAAGGGTCTTAAAAATTTAAACTAAAAGTTACAACTTGGGCTAGCAATTATATGAAAATCCATATTTGTTTCCTGAAACTTGGACGGCCTAAACGCATGAAA
Organism: Heterodera filipjevi; assembly: GCA_039877585.1. Classification (NCBI taxonomy): domain Eukaryota; kingdom Metazoa; phylum Nematoda; class Chromadorea; order Rhabditida; family Heteroderidae; genus Heterodera; species Heterodera filipjevi. The sequence continues at coordinate 1,779,240 of JBDPZO010000003.1, forward strand.
AAGGTGTTTTAGCTTCGTTTGAAGCTTTTAGGATAATTTTTGAAATCCTATTTTGACATTTTTGGAAAATTTCATAAAAAAAGGCAATAAAAACCGGAAAATCCTCCCTAGAATTCGCGAGTTTTATTTTTGCCAGCCCTACTAATAAGGTTTTTTTTATCATTACATAATGATGCCAAATTAGTTTTTAATTTGAAATAAAAAATAAGTCTCCTATGTATAAACAAAAAATTTGAATTTTTCTCATATTAGGTAAATAGCAGGGATGTTGCAAAAGGAAAAATAAAAAGCGAAAGGCGAAAAATGCGAAACCAAAATAAAAAGTGAAAAGGCGAAAGCGAAATGCTCAAAAAAAGCGAAAAGGCGAAAGACGAAAAGGCGAAATTTTTTTTAATACAAAATTTTTAATTTGCAATTAAATCTTCATCATTTGAAATGTATTTCAATCTCAATTATATTTAGTAGGGTTGAGGAGTAAAAGGTTAACCGAACCGAAACCGAAAACCGGGGTTGGAAGACAGGCCTAGCTGAAAAACGGGGGGGGGGGGGCGGTTTCCCGGTATCGGTTTGAAAAAAAATTTACTAGGTTCGATGCCGCACAAAATAAATGCACCTTTTTAAAATTGTTTCCTAATAATTAACCATTTCATTTGATATTTTTTTACATAATACCCCCCCCCCCCAAACTATTGAAATTTAACTATTTTTGGTCTAAAATCTCTTAACAAATCTGACACAAGTATTCAAAATTTCCCCCGGTGGCGCCTATCGGCACTACCGGCCCTCTCCCCAATGAATTAATAAAATTTTAAAAATAAATATGTGACAGTATTATGGGCGCAAAATTTTGGGAGTTTTTTACTGAATAAAATTTGGCAGCTTTTCTTGACTTTGTGATAGGAAAAAAGAAATTTGTGGGTTTTTTTTTATTAATTTTCTTTTCTCCGAGATGAAAGGCGAAAAGCGAAACTTGCAACATCCCTGGTAAATAGGTAGAATGGACATATAAATACTCAGAAACAAGGGTGAATGTGTTAATTTTAAATATTTAATCCTTTTAAAGATTTGTGCTTATTTTTAAGAAATAGCACGAAAAATACATCCCTAAGAATTCGCGATTTTTCATTCATATTTTATGGCCCCATATTTTGGCCAGCCTACTAATAAGATTTTTTATTATCATTACACGCTAATGACAAGTTAATTTTTAATTTATCAATATTTTGAAATAAAAATAAAATTCAGATGTATGCACAAAAAAATTATTTTTTCGAGTTAGGTAAATAGATAGAATGGACATTAAAATACTCAGATACAAGAGTAAATGTGATAATTTTTAATATTTTATCCTTTTAAAGATAAGTAACGCTTATTTTAAGCGAATAGCATTAAAAAAGAAACATTTTTTAAAACAATTAATTATATCATATTCGAGTGCCATATTATAGAAGATTCCACTTACAATTTCCCCATAATACAAGACGAGGCTCCGATTGAAAACAAATAAAGAATAAAGAAATTAAATTGGCAATAAAATAACAATAAAAACATGATGTTAATAATAAGATTAATTTTCTGGGACCTAAGGGTTGACACAATTTGCAAGAAAATAATTTTTTTTTTAATTTTAAATAAATTTAATTTATCAACAAAAGCTTCAAAGAAAAATTATTTTTTTTAGAAAAGTGGATGCGACAAGATTAATAATAAATAAACAAAGAAATTTAAATACATTGAATGAAACAAAGAAGGAAAAATAAGAAAATAACAAGATATAAAATCAAGAAAATATAATCAAAATTGAAAAGCAAAAATAAAATATATAAATAAAATTTTAAAAAATCATAAAACTTTAAACTTAACCAAGTTCGTAAAATTAAAGAAATTTAAACAATGTGGGTTGCAAAACTATTATGGTTTGATTTCTTTATATATAAAATCAAATATTAAAGGAAGAAATATGATCTTATTAAGTGGCGGTGCATCATTGCAACTCGTGCGAACGCAACACACTTTCACGCAGGGACCGCGGCAAACTTAAAAAAGAATTACAAAATCCTTTGGGGGTTTAATGAAGAAAAATGTAAAAATAATAACAAAACTACATTAATTTATTTCCATTTAAATTTCTAAAATAAGAAGAAAAATTAAAGTCAAATTTTAAATTTATTATGTGCCAAAAAAACAACGAAAAATTTCCTTAATTATTAAAATAAAAAAACAAACTATGTTCTTAAAAAAAACATTCCGAAAAAATGCCGGAAAAGGTGGGTTTAGGCTCGAAATTCAAAAAATATGGATTTGTTTTAAAGAATTTTTTAGTAAATTTATTTTAAATTAACTCACCAATAAGCACGTCCGCCGAGTGTGATAATTAAAATGACAAAATAAAATTCATTTAAAATTAATTCGTTTTTAATTTCAACTAAATTTATTTATTTTCTTTTTGTCTTTAAGAATAGTAATGTTTTGGTAATTTTTATTTGAATACTTTTTTAAATAAATATCTTTAACAAATGAAATATCAAATAATTTGTCGATTAATAGTTTACTACCCAAAAATTGGTGATCTATCTAACAAGTAAATAAAAATAGATTTATTTTAGATTCGATCACATAAAGCTAATAATTCAATACAAATATATAAGTGAAGCTTTAAATTATAATTATAAAAAAATTTGCGCATAAATAAGGAATTAGAATGTAACGACTCGCCGCCAACTGGAACGTTGATGAACTTTTACCAATCTGTCGTTAATAATGGTAATTGAAAAAACCTGTGGGCAATAATTAATAAGAGGGTACTAATGAGGATCGGTTATTTTTGTTTCTTCTTATTTAGAAGGCAGGCCTATGGCAATATTTAATATGTTAATTTATTGATAGAATGTTTGTTTTTTGTAAAATTATATTAAAGATTAAATTCTTCTCAAGAATATAAATTAAAAATAGTACTTAAAATGAAGGCCTACCATAAAACGAATGCCAATTATGACAACTAAATGATTTTAGAACCCAAAATGACCTCTGGTTTATTTTAGTGTGAACGCTTGCACGTAACAGAGTAAATAACTCTTATTATATAAACATGAATGCACACAATAAAATCACTATTAACATATTAAGACCAAATTTAAATAATTATCTTAATTAAGGAATATTATAGAAAAAAAATTATAAAGATCGATCATAACGATTACGACGACGACCTCAATAACTTTCTTTTCGGCAATTTATAATATGTGTTTAACTCAATTTGTTCTTTAAAAAAGAAACTATAAGTTTTTAAAAAATGATTTAAACAGAGAAGTAATATTTACAAGGATATATAAATTAATGCTCATTTACTATACTGTAATTAAAGAAACAATAAAAAAAAATCCGAGAAACAACTAAACGAAAATGTTCAAAAAAAAAACTCTATTAAACAAAATATATTTCGTTCAAAAAACAATAATATCTACACATTATGACGATCTACTATTTTTTTAATTTAGACTTTACTTAACATTTTCTTTTGCATAAACAGATAAGATGGGGAGAAAAAGACAGCAATACCAATTGTAAAATAAAGAAAAAATAAAAATTTAAAATGTATAATAATAAATATTATCCAACAAAGACTAAATTGGCTGTTTTCTTATCAGTCCAAATGTTAATTTTATGGATATTGATAAAAACGCTAAATAGAAAATGATTTATCATGCAATTTTATTTTAAAAGCTAAAAAGATGACATTTTTGGGGTAGCTGTTTTTAACAGCTGATAATATAAATATTAAATAATATAATTAGATATATAAAATGAAAACTTTAAGAAAAATTCAAATATTTTTAATAAAAAATTATTAAGTAAATTCGTTTTTATGAATTCACTTTTTCAATACCTTTTTTATCACGGACACTTACACATAACGATTGAAGGCCCGTCAATAATCAGAAAAAAAGTTATGAGATGGGAAAATTTTTTTCCTTTGCACTATAATTTAAGCTCGGCAATTTTTAAACACTTTTTTCAAAAAATTGGTTAAGGTTTATATTTTATTATTACAAAAAAATGGCCATCCATTCCTTTAATTTCAAAATATATTAGTAAAATGGAACAGATAAAAATAATCATTTGTAAAAAAAAAAATTACTTTTTTTATTGATTTCGGATGAAGAATTTAAAAATCCGGCAAAAATAAAGTGCAAATCCTGCAATGCAATGCCAAAAAAATCTGCCAAAATTTATGAGAAATATTATCCAAAGTAATGAATTTAAAAAAAAATTGTATAATGTTTATTTTGTATAAGATCACTGTGACTTTGTGAAAGAACCAAAAACCCATCATTTAACCCCAAAAATTGTCAAAGCAACAAAAATTGAAACCATTGTAAAAAAAGCGTGCATCATTGGAAAGACATGATTGCATAAGAAAACGATGAGATTTAAACAGATTTTTAAAACAATATTTTATGAAAAAGGATATGAAGAAAAAAACATTACAATTTATTGGTTTAAGAAATATATGAAAAAAATATTTAAAAACATGGGTTTAAAATAATAGCGAATTTTTCAACTAGGCTCCAAAATATTCATTTCTTATTTCGAATAAGAAACGACCCGCGTATGCATGATTCTTGAAATTAAAAAAAAAAATTACCTAACATAAAATGAATGAAAAGAATTCTTAAAAAAGAATTCATTAATTATTCACATCATATTAAGTAATGATTGCAAGCAAATAAATTATTTAAAGTTTTTATAAAAAGTCACAAACAAAGATTTTAATTCATTTTTTTTTAAAATTTATAATAGAAATTTAACAAAATAACTTTCATTGGAATCAAAATGTATTAACGATTGTGGGTAAACAACCAAGACTACTATTATAACTGCATTAGACTTTGCAAAATTTAAAAAATAAATAAATTTTATCTGATTATAAACGAAAAAATAAAGAATTAATAGAAAAATACCTTTTTATTTAACAAACAAAAATTATTGAAAAAGGAAATTTATGGGAATAAATGAAATGAAATTTATTTGGTCTATGGCCTAACCGAGATAATTTCAATGAGAACCCAGACAATAACGTGGCTGATGCTGCGAAGAGCCTTGAAGCGCAATTAGAAGGATAAAATTTTAAAATAAATATCTGAATAATATAAAAAAGTAATCTTTTAAAATAAAAGCAAATCAAAAGGAAACAAGAATTTGAAGCAACTAAAAAATCACCATTTTTGCGGTTCCGTGCTTACGGCAGTTTGGCATTTGACGATCAATTGCCATGCACATTATCGAACTTGTACAGATCACCAAGTTTGAAATTCATTCTTTTAAAATTTAAAAAATTAAAATAATTAAATAATCAATTAATTTTATTGAATTTATATATATAGCTTTTAATTATTATTTAAGTTAATTTGATGTCTTCTTCTTTTTTGTTGAAAAGCGCTAAAATTTGAGCTGACAAAAATTAAAAAAAAAAATTTAAATTACAAAATAAATATTATTGAAATTTCAAAAGTTTTCATCAATTAAACTTGTAAGATATCAAATGAAATCAATACCCCGTACGTCGACTTTAAAAGAAAAAAACATTACAATTTATTGGTTTAAGAAATATATGAAAAAAATATTTAAAAACATGGGTTTAAAATAATAGCGAATTTTTCAACTAGGCTCCAAAAATATTCATTTCTTATTTCGAATAAGAAACGACCCGCGTATGCATGATTCTTGAAATTAAAAAAAAAAATTACTTTTTTTATTGATTTCGGATGAAGAATTTAAAAATCCGGCAAAAATAAAGTGCAAATCCTGCAATGCAATGCCAAAAAAATCTGCCAAAATTTATGAGAAATATTATCCAAAGTAATGAATTTAAAAAAAAAAATTACTTTTTTTATTGATTTCGGATGAAGAATTTAAAAATCCGGCAAAAATAAAGTGCAAATCCTGCAATGCAATGCCAAAAAAATCTGCCAAAATTTATGAGAAATATTATCCAAAGTAATGAATTTAAAAAAAAATTGTATAATGTTTATTTTGTATAAGATCACTGTGACTTTGTGAAAGAACCAAAAACCCATCATTTAACCCCAAAAATTGTCAAAGCAACAAAAATTGAAACCATTGTAAAAAAAGCGTGCATCATTGGAAAGACATGATTGCATAAGAAAACGATGAGATTTAAACAGATTTTTAAAACAATATTTTATGAAAAAGGATATGAAGAAAAAAACATTACAATTTATTGGTTTAAGAAATATATGAAAAAAATATTTAAAAACATGGGTTTAAAATAATAGCGAATTTTTCAACTAGGCTCCAAAAATATTCATTTCTTATTTCGAATAAGAAACGACCCGCGTATGCATGATTCTTGAAATTAAAAAAAAAAATTACCTAACATAAAATGAATGAAAAGAATTCTTAAAAAAGAATTCATTAATTATTCACATCATATTAAGTAATGATTGCAAGCAAATAAATTATTTAAAGTTTTTATAAAAAGTCACAAACAAAGATTTTAATTCATTTTTTTTTAAAATTTATAATAGAAATTTAACAAAATAACTTTCATTGGAATCAAAATGTATTAACGATTGTGGGTAAACAACCAAGACTACTATTATAACTGCATTAGACTTTGCAAAATTTAAAAAATTAAAATAATTAAATAATCAATTAATTTTATTGAATTTATATATATAGCTTTTAATTATTATTTAAGTTAATTTGATGTCTTCTTCTTTTTTGTTGAAAAGCGCTAAAATTTGAGCTGACAAAAATTAAAAAAAAAAATTACCTAACATAAAATGAATGAAAAGAATTCTTAAAAAAGAATTCATTAATTATTCACATCATATTAAGTAATGATTGCAAGCAAATAAATTATTTAAAGTTTTTATAAAAAGTCACAAACAAAGATTTTAATTCATTTTTTTTTAAAATTTATAATAGAAATTTAACAAAATAACTTTCATTGGAATCAAAATGTATTAACGATTGTGGGTAAACAACCAAGACTACTATTATAACTGCATTAGACTTTGCAAAATTTAAAAAAAAATTGTATAATGTTTATTTTGTATAAGATCACTGTGACTTTGTGAAAGAACCAAAAACCCATCATTTAACCCCAAAAATTGTCAAAGCAACAAAAATTGAAACCATTGTAAAAAAAGCGTGCATCATTGGAAAGACATGATTGCATAAGAAAACGATGAGATTTAAACAGATTTTTAAAACAATATTTTATGAAAAAGGATATGAAGAAAAAAACATTACAATTTATTGGTTTAAGAAATATATGAAAAAAATATTTAAAAACATGGGTTTAAAATAATAGCGAATTTTTCAACTAGGCTCCAAAAATATTCATTTCTTATTTCGAATAAGAAACGACCCGCGTATGCATGATTCTTGAAATTAAAAAAAAAATTGTATAATGTTTATTTTGTATAAGATCACTGTGACTTTGTGAAAGAACCAAAAACCCATCATTTAACCCCAAAAATTGTCAAAGCAACAAAAATTGAAACCATTGTAAAAAAAGCGTGCATCATTGGAAAGACATGATTGCATAAGAAAACGATGAGATTTAAACAGATTTTTAAAACAATATTTTATGAAAAAGGATATGAAGAAAAAAACATTACAATTTATTGGTTTAAGAAATATATGAAAAAAATATTTAAAAACATGGGTTTAAAATAATAGCGAATTTTTCAACTAGGCTCCAAAAATATTCATTTCTTATTTCGAATAAGAAACGACCCGCGTATGCATGATTCTTGAAATTAAAAAAAAAAATTACCTAACATAAAATGAATGAAAAGAATTCTTAAAAAAGAATTCATTAATTATTCACATCATATTAAGTAATGATTGCAAGCAAATAAATTATTTAAAGTTTTTATAAAAAGTCACAAACAAAGATTTTAATTCATTTTTTTTTAAAATTTATAATAGAAATTTAACAAAATAACTTTCATTGGAATCAAAATGTATTAACGATTGTGGGTAAACAACCAAGACTACTATTATAACTGCATTAGACTTTGCAAAATTTAAAAAATAAATAAATTTTATCTGATTATAAACGAAAAAATAAAGAATTAATAGAAAAATACCTTTTTATTTAACAAACAAAAATTATTGAAAAAGGAAATTTATGGGAATAAATGAAATGAAATTTATTTGGTCTATGGCCTAACCGAGATAATTTCAATGAGAACCCAGACAATAACGTGGCTGATGCTGCGAAGAGCCTTGAAGCGCAATTAGAAGGATAAAATTTTAAAATAAATATCTGAATAATATAAAAAAGTAATCTTTTAAAATAAAAGCAAATCAAAAGGAAACAAGAATTTGAAGCAACTAAAAATCACCATTTTTGCGGTTCCGTGCTTACGGCAGTTTGGCATTTGACGATCAATTGCCATGCACATTATCGAACTTGTACAGATCACCAAGTTTGAAATTCATTCTTTTCAAAGAACAATTCTGCTGTGCATTTTATAGAAAAAAAAATAAAAAAATATATAAATTTAATTTGACTTTATGTTTTAAATAAAAGATCAGTGAAAGCGGCTCGTGAACAAAAATACGAAATCGATTGCTCGATGTGAAATTAGTTAATTGTAAACATTAATATCATTATTTTGTTTTTAAATCAATAATAAAAAAAGCCCATTCTAAATTTAAAATTCAAGAAAGAAGAACGCTTATTAAATGAAAAATCCTAAATTTCCGAAAAGAAATCGATTTTTCATATTTCAGTTCAAGTAAATTTTTTTGCAGTATTTAAAGAAGTAAACAATCTCTAAAAAAACCCCTAATTATTTTATTTAATTTTTAATGTGAGGTATTTTAAATCGGCGAGATAAGCAAGCGAAGCTCATTTTAAAAAATAATATAATTGATTCGGGGCTTTTTTTTTTGTTCCTATTTAATTTTTGATTAGAAGCATTGTCAAATTGATAAATATTGGTCATTTGATCAATATTTTTGTTCCATGATCTCTGCTTTTTCTCATTTCTTTCTCTTTGTTTTTGTCAAATCAGTTTCAAAAAAATGACAATTATTGAGGATTTTTAAGACTTAATTGCGTAAAATTGCAGTATTGGCAAATAATGATCAAAACTATTACAAAAAAATAACTACTTTACATATTCAAGAAAATAAAGCTTGCTTTAAGCAATTTAAAATATTACAATAAAAATATAAAAATCAAAATAAACTTTGAATCTGATGCTCTTTAACAAGCACACTTGTTTAAATAAATACTATAGAAAATTGAATGCTTATTGTGTGATTTGAGTTTCAGCCGCTATGCCAATTAACCAAAAATAGCTCCATATAAAAAACAACAAAAAAATCTACGAAAATCATGAAACTTCCAGCCTTGAGAGGGAATGCATACGCATTTCCGGCAGACCAGGCCCAAACATATTAAAATAGTATTGGTCCTATTACAGATAATAATTTAAACTCAAAAAATAAATTTTTTTCAAAGAACAATTCTGCTGTGCATTTTATAGAAAAAAAAATAAAAAAATATATAAATTTAATTTGCTCACCCTACCGTACCGTTTACAAAAAAGAATAAATTAAAAGTTTACTTTTTAATTTATGATATTTAATAATTCTCATAAAAACGCCACTAATGATGAATTTTCTTTTATACATTGCACCATTTATTTTAACTATATATTAATACCTTATACATAAGTATTAATAATTTCTTATATGACTGAATGTTTAATTTTCACTATTGTTAAGCTTTTCTTAGTGTCGAATTTGCTCCTACTTCAATTTTAAGCATCTTATTTAACAGTTTAAAAACATATTTTTACGCTTATTTGCTAAACGAATAAATTTGAAATAACGAGGAATTTCTTAATGCATTAATAAAAACACATAATTTCAACAAACGCAAAACAAAATAATAATCAGTAATTCAAATCATACGAAAGAGAAAATAAGATTTAATAATTGCAACCAAAATTAATAAATACGATTAATAAAAATTATCCAATAATTTTAGCTATCAAAGATATGGGGTCAATAAAATTTTGGCCATGTTCCCACGAAATATGTAAATAAATAAGATTACAAAAAAGTGCTTACTTAGAAAAATCAAAATTAAATTTGGCAAAATAAGCAGCAAAAAAAAATATAAATTTAATTTGCTCACCCTACCGTACCGTTTACAAAAAAGAATAAATTAAAAGTTTACTTTTTAATTTATGATATTTAATAATTCTCATAAAAACGCCACTAATGATGAATTTTCTTTTATACATTGCACCATTTATTTTAACTATATATTAATACCTTATACATAAGTATTAATAATTTCTTATATGACTGAATGTTTAATTTTCACTATTGTTAAGCTTTTCTTAGTGTCGAATTTGCTCCTACTTCAATTTTAAGCATCTTATTTAACAGTTTAAAAACATATTTTTACGCTTATTTGCTAAACGAATAAATTTGAAATAACGAGGAATTTCTTAATGCATTAATAAAAACACATAATTTCAACAAACGCAAAACAAAATAATAATCAGTAATTCAAATCATACGAAAGAGAAAATAAGATTTAATAATTGCAACCAAAATTAATAAATACGATTAATAAAAATTATCCAATAATTTTAGCTATCAAAGATATGGGGTCAATAAAATTTTGGCCATGTTCCCACGAAATATGTAAATAAATAAGATTACAAAAAAGTGCTTACTTAGAAAAATCAAAATTAAATTTGGCAAAATAAGCAGCAAAAAAAAATATAAATTTAATTTGACTTTATGTTTTAAATAAAAGATCAGTGAAAGCGGCTCGTGAACAAAAATACGAAATCGATTGCTCGATGTGAAATTAGTTAATTGTAAACATTAATATCAATTTTTAAAATACAACTTTGATTAAAGTAAAACTAACTCAATTCAAATTTAGTTGATAAAAAGCTTCATACCAAAATGAAAATTATGAAGACTTAGAGATATACATATAAATGAACACATAGACTGAAATAAATTTAATTTGACTTTATGTTTTAAATAAAAGATCAGTGAAAGCGGCTCGTGAACAAAAATACGAAATCGATTGCTCGATGTGAAATTAGTTAATTGTAAACATTAATATCAATTTTTAAAATACAACTTTGATTAAAGTAAAACTAACTCAATTCAAATTTAGTTGATAAAAAGCTTCATACCAAAATGAAAATTATGAAGACTTAGAGATATACATATAAATGAACACATAGACTGAAATAAATTTAATTTGCTCACCCTACCGTACCGTTTACAAAAAAGAATAAATTAAAAGTTTACTTTTTAATTTATGATATTTAATAATTCTCATAAAAACGCCACTAATGATGAATTTTCTTTTATACATTGCACCATTTATTTTAACTATATATTAATACCTTATACATAAGTATTAATAATTTCTTATATGACTGAATGTTTAATTTTCACTATTGTTAAGCTTTTCTTAGTGTCGAATTTGCTCCTACTTCAATTTTAAGCATCTTATTTAACAGTTTAAAAACATATTTTTACGCTTATTTGCTAAACGAATAAATTTGAAATAACGAGGAATTTCTTAATGCATTAATAAAAACACATAATTTCAACAAACGCAAAACAAAATAATAATCAGTAATTCAAATCATTATAATATCATTATTTTGTTTTTAAATCAATAATAAAAAAAGCCCATTCTAAATTTAAAATTCAAGAAAGAAGAACGCTTATTAAATGAAAAATCCTAAATTTCCGAAAAGAAATCGATTTTTCATATTTCAGTTCAAGTAAATTTTTTTGCAGTATTTAAAGAAGTAAACAATCTCTAAAAAAACCCCTAATTATTTTATTTAATTTTTAATGTGAGGTATTTTAAATCGGCGAGATAAGCAAGCGAAGCTCATTTTAAAAAATAATATAATTGATTCGGGGCTTTTTTTTTGTTCCTATTTAATATTTGATTAGAAGCATTGCCAAATTGATAAATATTGGTCATTTGATCAATATTTTTGTTCCATGATCTCTGCTTTTTCTCATTTCTTTCTCTTTGTTTTTGTCAAATCAGTTTCAAAAAAATGACAATTATTGAGGATTTTTAAGACTTAATTGCGTAAAATTGCAATATTGGCAAATAATGATCAAAACTATTACAAAAAAAATAACTACTTTACATATTCAAGAAAATAAAGCTTGCTTTAAGCAATTTAAAATATTACAATAAAAATATAAAAAATAAAAATACTTGTGGCAAAATATAAAAATCAAAATAAACTTTGAATCTGATGCTCTTTAACAAGCACACTTGTTTAAATAAATACTATAGAAAATTGAATGCTTATTGTGTGATTTGAGTTTCAGCCGCTATGCCAATTAACCAAAAATAGCTCCATATAAAAAACAACAAAAAAATCTACGAAAATCATGAAACTTCCAGCCTTGAGAGGGAATGCATACGCATTTCCGGCAGACCAGGCCCAAACATATTAAAATAGTATTGGTCCTATTACAGATAATAATTTAAACTCAAAAAATAAATTTTTTTCAAAGAACAATTCTGCTGTGCATTTTATAGAAAAAAAATAAAAAAATATATAAATTTAATTTGACTTTATGTTTTAAATAAAAGATCAGTGAAAGCGGCTCGTGAACAAAAATACGAAATCGATTGCTCGATGTGAAATTAGTTAATTGTAAACATTAATATCAATTTTTAAAATACAACTTTGATTAAAGTAAAACTAACTCAATTCAAATTTAGTTGATAAAAAGCTTCATACCAAAATGAAAATTATGAAGACTTAGAGATATACATATAAATGAACACATAGACTGAAATAAATTTAATTTGCTCACCCTACCGTACCGTTTACAAAAAAGAATAAATTAAAAGTTTACTTTTTAATTTATGATATTTAATAATTCTCATAAAAACGCCACTAATGATGAATTTTCTTTTATACATTGCACCATTTATTTTAACTATATATTAATACCTTATACATAAGTATTAATAATTTCTTATATGACTGAATGTTTAATTTTCACTATTGTTAAGCTTTTCTTAGTGTCGAATTTGCTCCTACTTCAATTTTAAGCATCTTATTTAAAAGTTTAAAAACATATTTTTACGCTTATTTGCTAAACGAATAAATTTGAAATAACGAGGAATTTCTTAATGCATTAATAAAAACACATAATTTCAACAAACGCAAAACAAAATAATAATCAGTAATTCAAATCATACGAAAGAGAAAATAAGATTTAATAATTGCAACCAAAATTAATAAATACGATTAATAAAAATTATCCAATAATTTTAGCTATCAAAGATATGGGGTCAATAAAATTTTGGCCATGTTCCCACGAAATATGTAAATAAATAAGATTACAAAAAAGTGCTTACTTAGAAAAATCAAAATTAAATTTGGCAAAATAAGCAGCAAAAAAAAATGGAAAAAAATAAGTAAATAATGCGCAATTTTATTTATTGGTCCCAATTACAACGTAATAGTAAATTGATATCATACTGCTGGAATTTTAAATAAAATTAACGAATGAGAATTCAAGAAAATAAACAGTAAATTTTTCTTATTATTATTCAAAGTAAAAAAATGTTTCTTGTTTTAACCTAATGATAAAGAAAAAATTCATAAATAAATATATTTGCCAATATGATTACTCAAAATATATTTTCGCTAAGCAATAAGATTGTGTATGCAAGTTTAATTGCCAAAACTCATTTTTTATGGTGTTCATTTTACATATATGATGAAATATTTTCTTATGCCAATAATTATTTATATCCTGTTCTTTTCTTCCTGTACTTATCATTTCTAATAGTCATTTTCAGTGCAATTTTCTCACTTTTACCTTTTAAGGAATTACGATCATTGTACATTAAATTTTCCTTCCCATTCCTTGGGGCATCTTGAGAGAATAAAAAAGCTCTCTTTAACCCTTAGCGCTGATCAGCCCCAAACAAGAATCCCTAAAAATGTTCTTATGGCTGTATTCTCTAAATTCTTTTGAGCACTCTACGGAATTTGGGGACTATTCCATTTTGGGTTGTATGGGCGAAGCGGTTGCCCTTTTGAAAAGGGAAACTGTAAATTGACTGACAAATCATTATTGTTTGGCCTACTGATAATTAAACCAATTGGGCCTATAATGTTTTGGGCGCCTGGAAAGAACATAAATTAATCAAAGTTTGGGTGTTGGATGAAATTCCTCTGTTTATTAAATTTCCAAAAGGACCCGATTACATAATTGATTGTGGACAAAACCTCACATTTACTAGCCAAGGTTATGCTGTTCATTCCATTGGTGAATCCTAAACGCGAAATGCCAGAAAAATCCGAGAAGGTATAGTCACCGCATCTCAACTTGCTTCCGAATTTTCTTACCTCATGTGGAATATTTCGAAAGCTCTCTCATTTTTACTTTAACATACTATGCTCTTCGTTCCATTTGTGAATCCTTAGAGGAAAATCGGCGATGGGCAGTTTCGGCTCTTCTAACAGATCATACGGGTTTAGCCCGGATCGCTTTCCGAACCACTAAATTCATGCTAAACGGGTTGTTCCGAATTTATTCAGTGTTGGCCTTGTGTTCAAATAAATAGTAGCGATTGTGTTCAAATAAATAGTAGCGATTATTTATTTTCTCCTCTTGGGAAATTAATCGTGGTGAAATAAAATGCTTCGACAAAATACCAATTCGGTTCAAAACTTCGGGTAAGGAAAGATTCGCTTACTTAGACTCTTCGATGATCGTCTCTCCTATTGATAAAAATGGCCCCTTGCACTCAGTTTACGAAGCAAATTCTCCTAATTTCTTGAGAAGTAATTAAAGTTGACCAAATTAGCTCCCAAGTTAAAAAGACCGATATAAAAGAATTAAATAATTTAGAATTTGATTCGCGAATTATCCCGGAAACCACTACGCATGACTTAGACCAGTTTGTTTTAATGAATATCACTGATCTTTTATCTCATTCCTAGGTCAGTAATTTAGTTAGAGAAACCCAAATTTTTATCAAATCATATTTGATCATAGAAAATGCTTTAGATGCTATTGATTACACAGCCATTCGTCCTGATACTCAAATCAGAAGTACTCTCTGAAAATCCATTCATCGCAAGTTGTCTGCAAAGGCAATGGAGACCGACAACGTCTTGACCTTTGGCTTTTCAGGTACCACAAATTAGCCAAATATACTCCAGCTCAAGAGATTTTACAGAACACCAACTTTAAAAAATAGGTGGTAAAGAAAAAAGACAGGATCAAAAATCTCGTTTCGGCGGTATTTCGTCTGGCGGTGTTTCTCCTGTTCCGAGGGGAGAGGGGGGGGGGGAAGAAGAGAATTAAGAAAAGGTGAATCTTAAAAATAATTGAACCAGTTTTCGTATTTCAGTATTTTTTCACAGCAACTCTGTATTCCTACGCCTCTGTCTTTTGAAAAAAAATGCAATCGTCACACGAAAAAAACCCAGAAAAATTTGGCATTTTTAATGCAAAATCTTTATCAAAATACAGTAAAGATTTTTAAAAAATTTCCCGATGGCGCCTATCTGACGCACCACCGGAACCCTTTTACCTTATATTTTTTTCAAAATTTACTCTAAAAATCAACATTTTATGTCAAAATCTGTTACCGAAATAGTTGACCTTACACGACCAAAATACACACGATATTTTCAAAATTTTCCCGACGGCGCCTATCGGCATCGCCGGACACCGTTTTCCGTCCACTAAAATTTCCATTAGCAACAATAATTATAGGGCAAAACTAAAAAAGAAGAAGAGCAAAACGCTGCAGAAAAAGTACTCAGAACACAGTCTCCGCGCTCATTTAAAACAGATATATTTTTTTAGATTTAATAACAAGGGCAATCTTAAAATTAATCCAATTCTTTGAGATTAAGGGGCTTAGATTAAATGCCAATGCTAATTAAAAAAGGGTTATAACTCCTTTCGCGTTTTCATTCGTATGAGGGGTCGGCAGGTGTTTTGAACTAGAAAGAACATTGCCGGACAAGTATTTTTACCGTTATTTTTTTCTTTCTCCATAAATTTCTACCAACGCAGCCTTTCTAAAAGTGTTTAGAAACAATGTTAAACAGAAAGTAAGCAAAAAATTTTCAAGCATGTTTTTCAAATTTTTCATAAATTTTCCGGTTTTTTAAATAAAATAATTAGCAAGTTTAGGCAATGTTTTTGGCCGATGAAGTTTTGTCCTGCCCTAGGAATTTCCATCCCAAACTAATTATCTTTTTTTTTTTGTTATTTGACATCTGATTGGTAGGGAATTGTAAATATTCCAGTACTCTCGACTTATCCGACGGTTAAGTGCATATTAAACTTAGTAAGAACATTTCGGGGGAAAGCGGCGTTATTATGGAGGACAATGAGTATTAGATGTTTCATAAGCCATTCAGATATAAAAATGCTACAGCTGCACTTTCAAGAGCCATGGCTGTCGTCCTATGCAGCATGGAGAATTGCGCCCTCTTGTATGTCTATGATGTGCTAGTTTACGCCAAGCATTGTAATTTATGGGACCACATTTTTTCTCTCAGGAAAATTTTTGAAAGATCATGTTATATAAACTTAAAACTCTACCCGAAAAATCTATATTTGCAACAAATAATGATTTTTTTTTTATTTCAACTTCACATCCAAAGGTTTTAAACGAAGTTTAAGTCGGACAGAAATTATCCAAGAAATGCCCCCGCCCAAAACAGTCAAGGATGTTAAAAGATGGCTAGCGAAATTAGGATTTTACCTAGGCATAATTCCAACTTTTCATCGATAGTCAAGCCACTTTTGTGTCTTTTGAGTTCTCTGTCGGCCTCAGTAAGACGGTGGCCGCCGGTTCAAATCAAGTTATGTGTCATCATTTATGCATTAAGAGAATTTAAAGCATTGCTATTTGAAGGTGAACGAAGAGAAGCCTTTAAAAATGAAAACGCAATATGACAAATTTTTAATCACTTTGAACTTATCCGACCCTTGAATTAACATAATTCTATGGGTGAAATATGGGGTGGATCCAAGATCAAGTCTTAGACGGTTATCTCTCCCCTTTTGCGCATAATACAGCGATTGTCGCGACTGCGCGAAAAATAAAAACTAATATTAAAAATAAAAAACATTAAAAAATATTTTAATATTAAAAATAATTTTTTTTTACTTAGAAAAAATAAAAAGAAAAAAAACATGAATGAGGGAAGGAGGAAAAAAGAGAACGAATGGCTGACTAATTTGAGTCACAAATTATCCAACAATAAATTGTTATATGTTATAAATTAAAAATGAATGTTCCAAACATGAAAAGAAATAACAATTTTTGTGAAATGTTAAGATGAATGATTTCGTTTTGTTTTCGATTTTTAAAAATCGTGTTTTTCGTTTCGTGTTTCGTTTACATCAGAGCAAAATTTCGAAGAAAAAGCACTGGTAAGAATTGTATTTCTGAGGAAAAAATAGTAGAGAATCTCGAGAGAAAAAAAAATTTTGGAGAAAAAATTCATCAAAATTCTTTATTTTCGATACTCGGTCAGTTGGTATTTTGGTGAAATGGTTATGACTACGACCTTTCTTGCCTTTGCATGGGTTCGAGTCCCCCTCATCACGCAATCTTTATTATTTTTCTTTACATGAAAAGAATTTATTTTATTAATTTCACCATCCAAATAAAAAAAATTAACTTTTTGCACTTTTTCAACAATACTTCTCTGTATTTTGGTCTCAAAAATTTTCCAAACTTAACCATTTTTGCTTAAAAATCTGTTAATAAATCATACCCGAATTTTCAAAAATTTCACCAGCCGGCCCTCCTTTTTGCTTATGTTTTCTCAAAAACTCACAAAAATCGGGGTTTTTTGGTAAAAAATCTGTTACCTAAATACACCCAATTCTTCAAAATATTCCACGGTGGCGCCTGTCGGCACCACCGGCCGGCCCCCCCTACTTTTTTTTCGCTTTTTGAATAAAATTTTTCCAAATAAGGTTTTTTTGACACAAAATGAGGGTTTTGAATATTTTCATTTGGGGCCCCTGATTTTATTGTTGACCATTGAGTTCTTTTTTGGAAAAAAATTTCAATGGGAGCCCTGTTTTTTTTTGGTTAGTTTAGCGCCAATTAAGAATTTATTAAGGCCCTAATTAGGGGTTATTAAAAAAGATTGCGATTAGAATTTTTGGGTAAGAAAATATACAGTGAAAAATTTTCAGTTTTTTCGTTTTCGTTTCGTCGAAAATTGGTATTTTCTATTTTTCGTTTTCGTTTCGTCCGGAAAAAATTTTTCGTTTTCGTTTCGTTTTCGGTTTTTGAAAATTTATTTTTTTGTTTTTGTTTCGTGTTTCTTTTTTCGTTTCGAGAAGATTTTTTTGAGATTTTCGTGCATCCCTGATTGGCACCAATGGAAAAATGTTATGAAAAATAAAATGTTAAATTGACAATTTGGGAAAAAATAGAAATGTTACGGAAAAATAAAGGGAAAGGTTACGGACATTCACCGGCATGCCATGTTGGCAAAAAACCGCTTCTAGCGAGAATTGGCAATATAAAAGGAGGGTCGAAACCCTACCAAATCAGTTTAAGGTCAACTGAGCTGAGGAGGTCTCCTCCGACGTCTTCTTTCCCCTCCCCTCTCTTTTCCCCCTGCCCCTATCTTGTGTTTGGCCAGCCACTGATGAGCCACTGTTATGCCAACGATTGCCCTGTCGTGCCGACGACTGCTTTTCGTGCCGGTTCCCTCCGAAGTTTACAAATTCTGATCGTACCGATATCCGTTAAGTAACTCATTCGGTCACTCCCATTGGAACAACAGTGTCAGAGTCGACAGAAACGACTACCCACCGTTCACTCTCTCATCCGAAACCAAAAAAAATTAATTGAGTTCAAAAACACCGAAAAAAGAGTCCAGTCACAGCAGTTGAAAAAAGCCATAAATTATGTCAAAACAACCGTCCGTTCAAACCAAAGCGCGGACATTGTTCAAAGCGAAAGGGCTCTTAAAAAACTGAGCAACCTTCCAGAGGACAACCCCGAGTGTCCGAACTTTCACGACTCTTTTGGTCCGGAAGTGGACAAAGGATTTTTTAAAGAATTGACTGACTTGGATATAATTCACCAAGATGGGACAAAGCACTTTCACACGCCAAAAAAGGTGAACAAAAGAAGATAGACTCGGTGGAAATCCAAACCAATAACATCTTGGACGCAACAGTAAAAGCTGTGAAAGGGGAAGAATTCAACCGAAATCTGATTGAAAAATTAGTGCGCATAATTCAGTACTCAACTTATTCAACTCGAGTTGATCAAGATCAAGCCCTGCTCAGTGTGCGAAAAATTGAGAATAACTTGAAGCATCAAAGGCGCTACTTTTCAGCCCAAGAACATACAGCCACTTTCTTAAAAAAAACTTTTGGCCTTCCGATTGAACCAAAACCAACGAACGATACTGAATTATCAGCACAATCGTCAAGCTCTATCCGTGATAAAAATTTGTGATAATTTTTTATATACTGTGATAGTACAAGAAAACTGTGATTCATTTTGTGATACAAACATTGTTAAACTGAACTCTTAAACTGTTATTTTTCCATAAAATTAAATTAACTGTGATTTTTTCAATAAAAATAAATAATCATTTTCAATTTTTATTTTCAATACAAACTATTTTTCCAACCGAGTCATAACTAAATAGTTTTAATATAAACTAAATTAAAAAAAACAGTGTCCTACATAATTTAAACTAAACAAATCACCAAATTATCTCCTCCAAACTTAAATTAATAAAATTAAAACCGCCAACCTGTGTCCCAAACCAATTAACATTTTTCCGTTGATACCGGACGACGATTAGTTGAACCACCACAGAACAAAATTTGGAATTAAGGGAATTTGACGAACCCATAATCATTCCCGAACACCAACTCGAAGACCAATTATTGGATTCTTTTGGAAACACGGACGATTCAGTTGACGAAGCCTATGGCGAACCCATTCCATTGTACGACGACTTTCAAAATTTTACGTAAATCAGTTTGTAATTAACCCAATTGACTATTTCATCGTAAACCAAGATAATAAAAATACTGTAAACCATTTAAATTTGACAATTTTATATTTAAATTTAAAATTACTACAGCTTTTTGTGTCCAAATCCACTGATACATTCCAAACCGAATTATCAAAATCTTCTCCGAATCAATTGCCGAGGAGGTCGTAAATACAATCTTTACCGACTTAATTCATTCACCAAACCAGGTAACACAGTAAGCACTATCAGAAATATCCAAAAAACTGCACCTAACGAAATTTTTAAAAAGAATTGAAAAGTCAAATTGGAAACCCCTTACAACCCATCCAATCTTAATATTTACCCATCACAAGCGCTTTTTTAAAAATAAAGTGTCAGGGAATATTAGGAATAAAATTCTCATTCTTATTCGAATTCTTAAAAAAGAAATAGAAAATGTTCAAACCAAAATTGAGGAAAAGAAATTAGAGTATAATAAAGACGATATGAAAGATTGTGAACTGTGTTTCATAAAACAACGTAGATAATAAGACGAATCGAACCAAATTTCGAAAATTAAAATGTTACACAAAAATGGCTAAATCTAATGAGACAAATGGGCAAAGAAAATTATGCTGCTGAACAAAAAATTCAGAAAATATTTCGTGAAAAACAAAATTATTTCAAAACAATCAAGGAAATGGATGAAATTCTCGATACAATACGAGACACTAATTTAGAGGTAAAAAGAAAACTCAAAACATTTAAAACAACCTCCACTTCAGATAATATTCGGAAAATGATTTTGTCAATTTTGTCAAAGGATAATCACATGAGTAAAAAATGCAAAATTTATTCCACAACGGAAAAAAGAAATGAATGAGCCAAAGAATTCAATCTTTGTTTTAATTGTCTAAAAAGGGTCATACGCTGAAAGAATGCAAATCAACTTATTTATGTTTTAATTGCAAAAGTAAACATAATACGCTTCTATGTAGCCGAAAGCAAACCCCCTGTAAACCGAGAGATCAAAAAACTCGAGTAAATATTGTGCAAAATTATGAGGAACCCGAAGAAACCCTAACTGTATTATTTGAAAATGGTTCGCCAAAAAGCTACATTACAGAAGAATGTGCTCAAACCCTCCAATTACCCACAATCGAAGAGAAAATGTTGGCTATAACGACCTTTAACCAAGAAAAACCAAAAATTACCCCCTCAAGAGTAGTCAAAATCGGTATCAAAACACTTAACGATAAAACGAAGTGGCTACCTTACAAACTGTTGAAAAAATAACCGATGTAACAAAAATTGTCAATAAAGAGACAGTAGACGTACTTAGAGTAGAAATACCAATAAATGAAGTTTCTCCGAAAATCCTTATCGGAATTAACCATTATTGGCATTTCATGTTGCCAAACTCCCACATAGAATTACTTCCTTCCGGGTTTTATTCAGTAAACACAAAATTGGGTAAAATATTGTCAGGCAAAGGCGCGGAAAAAGGAAGATATAAACAAAATACTTCAAAAATTCTGGGATTTAGAAAATATCGGCATTACCGACTCACCACATTTAACCGATGAAGATGCAGCCGTCATCCATTTTGACAAAAATGTTCTGTTTAAAGACAACAGATACTATATCCGATGGCCATTTAAAAAAGAAACCCCAAATTTACCCACTAATTTCGGTTTATGCTTGGGACGATTAAGAAGTGTCGTAAAACAGTTAATAAAAAATGAACGACTCAAAGCGTATGACAAAATACTGCAAGACCTAATGGACACTAAGGTAAACGAAATCGCTGAATTTAAATCTGAAAATATTATTCATTATCTCCCACATCACCCAGTGATCAAAGAAAGCTCAAACACAACTAAAATTCGTCCTGTTTTCGGTGCATCGTCAAAACTAAGGAAATATCTCATTAAACGATTGAAGTCCATCAAGGACCCAAATTATTGCCTGATTTGTGTAGCATGATACTACGGTTCCGATTAAAAGATTATGTTTTAATTGGAGACCTAGAAAAGGCATTTTTCCGAGTCGGATTACACCAATTAGACAGAGATACCACACGATTTTTGTGGCTAAAGGCGGAGTACATAAAAGAGATCGAACAAGAGTACCGAGAAGTTGAAATGAGAGACATAGAATTAAGACGCTTTACGCGTATCCCTTTTGGCGTAAATGCGTCACCATTTCTGTTAACTGCTGTTGTAAATTTGCACCTTTCAAAAACAGAAGAGATGTATGAGAAATTCAAAGCGCTAACAGTTGACAAAGAATTGGATTTAAATGTGAAAGAAAAGGATTTCAAATATATTTGTTCAGAACTCAAAGAAAACGCATAGGTTGATAATTTTGTTATGATGTGTGACGATAAACATGAAATCAAATTTAAACATTTCTGGAGCAAAGAATCGCTACGAACTTAAACATTGTTAAAAATACCATTGATGAGCAAAAAAACAACAAAAAGACAAATATTAACAATGATAGCAAAAATTTTCGATCCTATGGGCTGGATTTCACCAGTTTGGTTAAAATACAAATTATTTTTCCAAAAAATATGGCAGACCCAAAACGATTGGGACGACAAATTAAATGACCAAGAATTAAAAGAATAGAATACCATATCCAATACTGACGAAGTTTCTGTCCCACGATGTCCATTCCAAAAATTAAAAGGAGGCTTCGCTCATTTACATATATTTTCGGATTTATTATAAATGAATCCAAGTTCTCATTTGAAGAAATTGGTATTTGGTCAGACTCAAAATGCGTTTTAAGTTGGATAAAATGTAAAAAGAAATTTCCAACATTTATAAAAAATAGAGTCGATGAAATCAAAGAAATTTCAACTGAATATAATATAAATTTTTATTATGTAAAATCTGCTGACAATCCAGCTGATTTAGCCTCAAGAGGTGCAACATTGGATCAACTCAAATTTAATGAATTATGGTGGCACGGACCAAAATGGTTAAAAAAGGGTAAAGAGAATTGGCCACCGCATAGCTTTGATAATATGAATACTGACGATGACAATTCAGTATTACCGAATATGAAAATGAAATTGAAAACACTCAAATAAATTTGGTTAAAAATGACTATAAAGGACTCATTGAATGGAAGGACTACAGTTCTTGAGACAAATTAACCCAAAATTGTCAAATCCTTACTCAAGTTTCTTTTCCGAATTTAAACAAAAATTTGACAAACATAAGATTAAAAATGAATTGAGTCTAAAATCATGGCCCAAAAGATGTTGATACGCATTTATGGTACTCATTTCATTATTATGAGTTATCATAAAAGAAATTTACATTCCGGCACTATGTTCACATTAGCGGAAATACGTAAAACTTATTGAATATCAAAAGGTCGAAGAATCATTGACAAAATTAGGAACAGATTTTTTTTATTGCAAAAGATACAATGCTAAATCATTTCAACAACCAATGATGCCCCCATTACCAAAATCACGTGTCAAAATAACTGAACCATTTCAAAATGTCGGTTTAGACTATATGGGACCCGTTCAAGTAAAAAACTTTGCTGAAAAATGCTGGATTGTACTCTTTACATGTTTCACAACACGTGGAATCCATCTTGAATTGGTTACTTCATTATCTGTACAACATTTCCTTAATGCATTTCGCAGATTCGTTTCAAGAAAAGGAACACCCAAGAATATTTGGAGCGACAACGCATCTCAAAAAAATTAGCATCTGAAGTCTTACCTGAAATTTTGAAATTAAAGGAAATATTCAAAGATGTCTCCATCAAAAATTACTTTTTAAAAGAGAATATTAACTGGACCTTCTCAATTGAATTAGCTCCCTGGCAGAATGGAGCTATTGAACGTCTTAATCAATGTTAAAACCGCAATGAGAAAAGTTATTGGAAGGAAATTTATTAAATTTGATTCTTTTCAAACACTTCTTATGACCAAACAATTGAATTATGGAAAAGAACCACAAAAATATTAGATGATTATTGGAAAAAATGGACTGAAGAATTTTTACCAAGTCTGAGAGAAAAATTAAGACTCAAAACAAAAATCCAAAAAATTGTATTAAAAACTTTCCTGAAATCAATGAGGTAGTAATTATACATGATGAAAACCACGAGCGATGTGGAAAACCGGTATTATTAAAAAGTCATAACCGGCACAGATAGTCTCATAAGAGGCGCTAATACTGAAATGCCAAACAAAACGATTTTAAATCGTCCACTAAAATTAATTTATCCTTTGGAAATAAATTTGAAAGACTTAGAAACGGAAGAAACTCTCATGAATCTTATAAAAATAAGATAACCAAAAGATGATCTTAAATTCAATGACAATTCTTTCCTTATTTACTTTGATTCTACCTTGCTTCACAGATTTATATGAATGTCCAAAAGATGATAATATTTGGAGAACAAAATATACAAGTTTCTGCATAGAAAAGGCTTTACGGTAAAGCAAAACAAATTTACCAAAGAATTTTGTTACAACGAATTATATTGTCCAGAAAAACACATATAAAAAACCATTCTCCCTTTTGTGGACATAAATGTAAAAGCCCAAAGTGGACTAATTTTTGTAGTTTCATATCAATTAAAACGAAAAATTGAAACCCAAGAAAATAACTTAAAGTTAATTTCGCATTTTAAACCAAATATCTGTTCATTTAACAAAACTGAAAATTGTACAATTATGGAAACGCGATCATTTAGTACCATTATGCTTTACGACAATTCAATTACTTGGTGACAAAATTAAATTGATTTCATTCACAAATTGATTCAAGAGAAGAATTTCGTTGCCTCGGGGAGGGCAGTCTGACGATTGGTACACCAACTTATTGTGAAGGAAATAATTGTAAGAACATGACAGATCGAAAATTTGGAACAAAATTTTGTTTCTATGAGCCACATGAAAAACTTTTTGTTAAATCGGACGATGAGCAAATTCCTATAAAAGCATGGGAAAGTATTAAAAGGACCTTTTATTTATCGACCCCCTCAGTGCACATACGCGATTAAAGAGAGTTTGACTCTTTTTTGTGGAACAAATAACAGCCGATTGCACCAAAGGAGGAATAAGAATCAAATCTACCAGCGATGTAAAGCAATTACTAATTTTGGTTGACAAATATTTCGTCATAAAACAAAAAGCAGAAAGTGATGAATTCATTTCTCTCCCTACTCAAATCATTACGAGAGAATACAAGCCTGTCATCAAATTTGTGAAAGGTCTTAACATATCAGAATCCAAATGGCTAACGTTTCCACCATCACCGGTATATGAATTAATTCTCTGTCAATTTTTACCGACTACATTAAAAATCCCCAATGTGTAAGCCAAATACATTGGACCTTAATTCTCATAATCATTACATTGACATTATACGTAATTTCCCCTAAGCCTTAAAATAATAAAAATTCTATTTCGAATATTACATTTCAACCTCATTTTTATTTACAACTGTTTTAGGAAAAGGAAAAAATTAAAGAAAGTGAAAACAATCAAACAAAAATATTTTATGTATTTAAACCAATAAGCCCAAAAAGAGAAAACGATCCGTTAATTTAAAAAGAAGAATTCAACATAAGAATTCCAAAAACATAAAACTTTTATTATGTAAAATCTGCTGACAATCCAGCTGATTTAGCCTCAAGAGGTGCAACATTGGATCAACTCAAATTTAATGAATTATGGTGGCACGGACCAAAATGGTTAAAAAAGGGTAAAGAGAATTGGCCACCGCATAGCTTTGATAATATGAATACTGACGATGACAATTCAGTATTACCGAATATGAAAATGAAATTGAAAACACTCAAATAAATTTGGTTAAAAATGACTATAAAGGACTCATTGAATGGAAGGACTACAGTTCTTGAGACAAATTAACCCAAAATTGTCAAATCCTTACTCAAGTTTCTTTTCCGAATTTAAACAAAAATTTGACAAACATAAGATTAAAAATGAATTGAGTCTAAAATCATGGCCCAAAAGATGTTGATACGCATTTATGGTACTCATTTCATTATTATGAGTTATCATAAAAGAAATTTACATTCCGGCACTATGTTCACATTAGCGGAAATACGTAAAACTTATTGAATATCAAAAGGTCGAAGAATCATTGACAAAATTAGGAACAGATTTTTTTTATTGCAAAAGATACAATGCTAAATCATTTCAACAACCAATGATGCCCCCATTACCAAATCACGTGTCAAAATAACTGAACCATTTCAAAATGTCGGTTTAGACTATATGGGACCCGTTCAAGTAAAAAACTTTGCTGAAAAATGCTGGATTGTACTCTTTACATGTTTCACAACACGTGGAATCCATCTTGAATTGGTTACTTCATTATCTGTACAACATTTCCTTAATGCATTTCGCAGATTCGTTTCAAGAAAAGGAACACCCAAGAATATTTGGAGCGACAACGCATCTCAAAAAAATTAGCATCTGAAGTCTTACCTGAAATTTTGAAATTAAAGGAAATATTCAAAGATGTCTCCATCAAAAATTACTTTTTAAAAGAGAATATTAACTGGACCTTCTCAATTGAATTAGCTCCCTGGCAGAATGGAGCTATTGAACGTCTTAATCAATGTTAAAACCGCAATGAGAAAAGTTATTGGAAGGAAATTTATTAAATTTGATTCTTTTCAAACACTTCTTATGACCAAACAATTGAATTATGGAAAAGAACCACAAAATATTAGATGATTATTGGAAAAAATGGACTGAAGAATTTTTACCAAGTCTGAGAGAAAATTAAGACTCAAAACAAAAATCCAAAAATTGTATTAAAAACTTTCCTGAAATCAATGAGGTAGTAATTATACATGATGAAAACCACGAGCGATGTGGAAAACCGGTATTATTAAAAAGTCATAACCGGCACAGATAGTCTCATAAGAGGCGCTAATACTGAAATGCCAAACAAAACGATTTTAAATCGTCCACTAAAATTAATTTATCCTTTGGAAATAAATTTGAAAGACTTAGAAACGGAAGAAACTCTCATGAATCTTATAAAAATAAGATAACCAAAAGATGATCTTAAATTCAATGACAATTCTTTCCTTATTTACTTTGATTCTACCTTGCTTCACAGATTTATATGAATGTCCAAAAGATGATAATATTTGGAGAACAAAATATACAAGTTTCTGCATAGAAAAGGCTTTACGGTAAAGCAAAACAAATTTACCAAAGAATTTTGTTACAACGAATTATATTGTCCAGAAAAACACATATAAAAAACCATTCTCCCTTTTGTGGACATAAATGTAAAAGCCCAAAGTGGACTAATTTTTGTAGTTTCATATCAATTAAAACGAAAAATTGAAACCCAAGAAAATAACTTAAAGTTAATTTCGCATTTTAAACCAAATATCTGTTCATTTAACAAAACTGAAAATTGTACAATTATGGAAACGCGATCATTTAGTACCATTATGCTTTACGACAATTCAATTTACTTGGTGACAAAATTAAATTGATTTCATTCACAAATTGATTCAAGAGAAGAATTTCGTTGCCTCGGGGAGGGCAGTCTGACGATTGGTACACCAACTTATTGTGAAGGAAATAATTGTAAGAACATGACAGATCGAAAATTTGGAACAAAATTTTGTTTCTATGAGCCACATGAAAAACTTTTTGTTAAATCGGACGATGAGCAAATTCCTATAAAAGCATGGGAAAGTATTAAAAGGACCTTTTATTTATCGACCCCCTCAGTGCACATACGCGATTAAAGAGAGTTTGACTCTTTTTTTGTGGAACAAATAACAGCCGATTGCACAAAAGGAGGAATAAGAATCAAATCTACCAGCGATGTAAAGCAATTACTAATTTTGGTTGACAAATATTTCGTCATAAAACAAAAAGCAGAAAGTGATGAATTCATTTCTCTCCCTACTCAAATCATTACGAGAGAATACAAGCCTGTCATCAAATTTGTGAAAGGTCTTAACATATCAGAATCCAAATGGCTAACGTTTCCACCATCACCGGTATATGAATTAATTCTCTGTCAATTTTTACCGACTACATTAAAAATCCCCAATGTGTAAGCCAAATACATTGGACCTTAATTCTCATAATCATTACATTGACATTATACGTAATTTCCCCTAAGCCTTAAAATAATAAAAATTCTATTTCGAATATTACATTTCAACCTCATTTTTATTTACAACTGTTTTAGGAAAAGGAAAAAATTAAAGAAAGTGAAAACAATCAAACAAAAATATTTTATGTATTTAAACCAATAAGCCCAAAAAGAGAAAACGATCCGTTAATTTAAAAAGAAGAATTCAACATAAGAATTCCAAAAACATAAAACTTTTATTCATCGACGAATATCTCACCAAAATTTAATCTGAATCTAATCTAGAAACAACATAACATTTCTTCAAATCTGACAACGAAAGGAAAAAACAATAAACAATAAAATATTTGAAAAAGGGAAAAGAGTGCCAAAAAATAATCGTTATGAAAAATAAATGAAAGGTCAATTGTGTAATTGTACTACGTCCCTCGGCACTCAAAGATCAGCGCCCTCGCGATCTGATTTGCGGCCGCGCACCTCCACCCTGATCAACAAATTCGAGCGCCCGCGAGAAGTCGTCGAAGTACTGTCGAGGTGCTTTCGCGTCAATTTTCGTCGATGGAAACCTGAAAAAAGAACAAGGGAGGGACGGAAAACAATTAGGACGGAACTTCGTCGTTATTGAACGACTGTTCAGTTCCCGATGATAATCTTGAAAAAAACGTGGAGAAAATTTTAATGACATAAGGCTCGGAGGTTTCTCCAAAGAACCCTTCATTAAGTCATTCGTTCGATTTGTTTTGTAATACGAATTGACAAAAGCTCGTTCAATCGATCTATTCAAATTGGTGCGACTCGCAGGCAAACTTTTAATAGGTCCTTTGTTTGATGGGACAGAACTTTTCTGACCTTCGTTTGATGGGACAGAATTTTTCTTTTCCGCTCCCATTTTGTTTCTTGAATTGACAAAAATACGGGGATGTAATTTCTGTGGAGTCACACGGCACACAGATTTTACGTCACTTTTCTGACTTGATTGAATTACCTTAAAAGGCTTGGGTGAATGATGAGTGGCTTTACCATTATGTCGATTCACAACATTGTATTCATCCTTTGGTTTCTCTTGAAAAATTGAAAATTTTTGAAAGCCGAGAAAATTTCTTCAATCCTTTCCTCTTTAAAAAATTTTCAGAAAGCAGCAAGTCCAATAAAATTTTGAACTTATCCCTTTCATCCGAAACATCCTTCAAATTTTTCTCCAATTCGTGGATTTTATCAACAAATCCATTTTTCGGAACTATTTCCGCTTCTTTTTTTATCGCATTTGGAAATTGTTTGGCGAAAAACGGATTATTTGGGGACCTTTTCACTTCAAATTCCGAAAATTGCCCGTTCAAAATTTCTATTTTATTTTCCGACGAAACAGGCACCAATTTTTCAATTATTGGTTCATTATACGAATGAAATGAGACTTCGGGTAAAAATTCAAAATTTAGGGCGTTTATTTCTGCACCCAAATCATTATATGCGATCGCCTTAAGTCCAGCTGTATTCAATTCCGAAGTCAAACTTGCCGGTATTTTAGCAGGGGCAGAATAATTTTTTGATGAAACTTCAGTAGAATTGGCAAATAATGAATTGAAAAATTTTTTATGGGATGGTAGTTCTCCATGTTTTAAGTGATTAAGATAGAAAGTTTTGGGTTCCACTGTTTCAGGCAGTTGCTCAATTTCTTTATTTTGAAATGCTCCTGGATTGGACAGGGTTGTGCGATTTAGTCGGACTGCATTTGCACCGGTAGCCTCCAAATTTTGGACATTCTCCTCTCTCACATTGTAATTTCGATTTTTAAAATGACCATAATTTTGATTTGGATAGAAATTAAAGTTTCCCTGCTGGAATTGTTCGTTTCTATAACCACTTTGTCGGTTAGGCATATACTCGTTTTGATTTTGAAAGCCATTATTTGTGAAATTTTCTTACAAATCGGGATCCATAATTTTGGCTCTGAAATTTTCCTGAACGATTCATTTGTGTGCTTGTTTGTTGGAATGGTGCTGAAATTCCGACTGTTTCGTTCCTTTCCTGCCTTTTTCCATCATCAATCAAACTGAATCGATTGGCCATCATTAAAAGTTCATCAAAACTTTGCATTGGTTTTGCTTGACACTCCAAAAATCTAGCCAAATTCATGTCATTTATGTTCGAAATGAAATGCTTTTTTGCAACTTCGTCTAGTTGATTTTCATCCATCCCAACATATACACAGCTAACCAACCTTTGAATTCGCTCACCAAATTTCACAATATCCTCATTTGGTTTACGCTTTCCATTTTGAGTCAATTCCGAAAAAGCATTGGCTTCTTTGTAGTCCGTCTCTCTCAAAATGGACAAAATTTCAGTTTTCAACACTCCAAAACCCAGATCATTTCCGAATTTGTTCAGCGCAATGTGGTACGCTTTCAACGTCTTTCCCTTTAGTTTCGTTTGCAACAACTCTTTTTGTTTCTCTGGTTTCCAATCTCCGACACATATCTGGGCATTAAGGAAGAAATCTTTAACTTTGTCTCTGCCTTCCGTTCCATACAAATTCGCAATTTCTCGGAGTGCGTTCGCATATTGATTGGACAGAGTTACTTTATGTAATTCCATAACAATTTCCGGAATTTGAGGGGTCGACTGAGCATTTGGGTGGCCAAAATTTTCTTCAACATTTCCGATTTGGGGATGGAACATGGCGAACCGCATGTGTTCCTGCATCCCATTTCGAACATTGATTTGTTGTGGGACCAACTGATTTTGGAAATTCGGTGGGAGAGAATTTTGATTTAGTCCGAAATCCAAACTGTTTTGTGCGACAACAAAATTCAAACCGTCAATTGGTTCAATTGGGTAAGTCCTGTTTCCTCCTCTCTGCAGCAAATGTTGTGAGCTTTGGGATGAAATTTCTTCCTGCTCCATGTAATTAACGGGATGGCGAGATCTGAGGTTATATCTTTGTTGATTTGGATTGTGATCCATTATTCCTAAAAAATGAAAAATAATAACACAATTTTTTTCCAAAAAACAATATCCTTTACTCTCTCCACAATCGGTGATTCGGCCATCCAAAAGGCTGGAATTTACGCTCGAGTTGCCTTAAAAGGAGCGCCAACAACACATAAGATTGAATTGAAACCTGGAGTTTTGACACATGTTGAGACTTCGCTTCAGATGCAAGTGACATTAAAGGGGCATAAAGTGAAAGCAGCCTACGACAAAAATAATTGTACGATAAAAACTATTTCGTTAGACGGATGCTATTCATGTACCACAGGAGCAAATTGGAGCTTGACCTGTATGACAAATTTCGGCTCAAATATAAATTGCCCTAACTGAGCTGAGGAGGTCTCCTCCGACGTCTTCTTTCCCCTCCCCTCCCTTTCCCCTGCCCCTATCTTGTGTTCGGCCAGCCACTGTTGTGCCAGCTATTGCCCTGTCGTGCCGACGACTGCTTTTCGTGCCGGTTCCCTCCGAAGTTTACGCCATGCCGCCGACAAGTGCCGTGCCGATTTTTTCCCGACCCTTTCTTCTGATCATTTCCCCCCATTTTCCCATTGTTCCGTTCCCCCCATTTTCCCCATTGTGCCCCGTTCCCAATGTTCCCATTTTTTGCCGTTCACTTTTTCCCCCATTTTGTCCCGCATTTTTGCGGTTTAATTACCCAAGTTTGAGCGTAACCAATAAATAATCTTATTGCGGTATATTGTTCGTCTTGGCCCCAAATTGACATCAGTCACTCACCCAAAAATTCTGCCCTTTCCGCCCGTCGTTTCCCAAAAGTCTTCGCGCCCGCAATTAATAGCAACCCACCATCAATCTCGGCCCACCCATTACAAACCTCTGAACGTTTCAATTTCCCCCCATTTGGCCGTCTTCTTGTCAACCCCTGTCCCTGTTCGTCCCAAACGAGCCTGGGATAGATTAATGAACTTTCAGTAGTTTTGGCGACGGTTGTCCTGTACAGTCCAATTGACAAAACCAGCGCAATGGCGTATTGGCCTAGGCTACATCATGCCGCCGTCGTCGACATCTTACGTCAGAGTGAGCGTTTCGCGCACCAGCCCTTCGTTGCCGTCGGCATCGGACTGTCACCGACCCAGCACAAAATCCCTTTCAGATCTAGTCATGGAAACGAGCTGATTAAGCAAGGGAAGGAAGTGATGGCTGCTGGTGTTGCTTCGTGTGCTGATTGGCAGAAAGGGGAATCAGCCCGGTTCACCGTGTTGGTTTTTCCGTCGCCCATTGAGCCAAAGCGCGAGTCGGCAATTATTGGTATCAAATGCTACTGGGACCAAAATTATGAGCTAGTAGACACGTGCAAAGTTTAGAAGCAGGACCAGCCCATTCACATGCACTTGGCGTGCAAAGTTGGAGCGAACACCTGCGGAAATGGCTATGTAATGTCGGTAAAAGAACGGAGTTGCAATTTAGTTATGCGTTCAGTGCGCAAGTTTTTGCCCTCTTTCATGAGGCAAAAAACTATAATGCATGGGAAGATTGGTAGTGAAAAGAATGGCCGCCGGGCAGAATGACACAGCACATGCTCCTGTCTGCAAAATGCAAGCTCTTCCGTGGGCTGGTAGAACAGACGTGGCAACCGGGAATATGTTGTCCATTTTAAAAGAGAATAATGAGGCCCAAATCATTTATATTGCCCTCTGAATCTAGCGGTTGTTTGAGCAGCTCAACAGATGGTGAGAACATGGAGAGACCAATTGGCGGGAGCCGATGTTAGCACTATTCGCCGGATCAGGAAAAGCTAAATATCGAGATGAGATTGCGCACGTCGGCCAACAAAACACATAGATACAGCCGGACTCTACATCTTTTCACAGTCCAATAGTGGCCAGACACAGACAACAATAGCACTTCTTGATTAACTGAAGAGCCGGTTTCCGGGCTCGATAAGAGTAATTTGTTTACATGAGGGGCAAGCCGCTGAGATTGGCTTGGCGATAGCCGAACGGATAAATGAAAGGGGGAGTCCCGTATTTGGCATAAAAATTTACGGGAGCGGTTGCAAGCGTCGTGAGTTCAAATAAGATGGGACCGGACTCCCTAACGGGAGTCCCGTCTTTTTCCGCGCCCGTAAAAAATCTCGTTTGGGAAAAAAGTGGGAAACGGGAGCGAGACTCCCGTCTTTTCCCGCGGGAGTCCCGCTCCCACCGAACTCTAGTTATTTATATTTTTTGCTTTTTTTTAAATAACAAATATTTTTTATCTTCTAATACTTTGCATAATACATACATCCATGGTAGGTTTCTTTTAAAATTAATTCTTTATTAATTAAAGAAAAATAATTTGTTTTTACTTCTTTTCCAATTATAGATTAAAATAAAAAATAATATAAGTCTTTATTCAGTCAGTTTATATTTATGATTTTTAGCATAAAAAAATGGAGCTTAATTTTTGCAATTGTCTTTCACTGCTCTTGGAATATTTTTGCTTTTTCCCACTAAAATAAATGGGATTTCTTAAATATATTCCATAATCTTCATTCAATTCCTTTTTTGAATGAATTTCTCATTTTGTTTCTCATCTTCATTGTTTCTGAAATTTTATTTCATGTAAAAATCGATTTATTTTTTAATCATTAAAAAAATTCCATAAAAATTCCAATCAATTATTCAGGGTGCATTTATATTTTCTTTCTAAATCATCTTTAAATAAAAAATCATCAATATGAGAAATCATTTATTTTCTTAAATTATAAGTTTAATAAATAAATAAAAAATAATGGGACTAAATTTTATATTTTTAGAATGAAATTCTGTCTTTTATTTGTTTTTATGATATATGTTTTATTTTTAATTTCCAAAACTAAATCAGTTAAAGAAAAACTGGCAAAATCATTTGATCAAATATTTGGACAAAATTGGAAAAATCAGGAAAATGTGCAAAGAAATTTAAAAATGGAAAATAAAAGAATTTCTAAGCAAAACGCAGATGAACACAAAATGAATGAAAAAGGCAAACAGAAAAAAGAAATTGTTCTAAAATTCATTAAAGTAAAAGAAAAAATTAAGCAATTAGAAAGAAAATACCCTAGAAAAGACATGAGTAAAATAGAAAGAATTGTGGCGAAAAAATTGGGAACTAGTCAAAGGAAAATTTATGAATGGAAGAAGGAATTTGGTCTGAACTGTTACAATAAAAATGACAAAAAGAAAAAAATGGAAATTTTAAAAGAATTTGATGCAAAGTTAAAGGAATTAAAGCAAAAAAGAACGTATTCAGAAAATGAATGGAAGGAAAATTATGCCAAAATATCGGAGAAAGTCGGCATCAGTGTTAGAACAATACAGAAATGGAAAAAAGAGTTTTTGGGCCAACGCAGAAAAAGGTACTCGGAAAAAGAAAAAGTCGAAAAACTTAAACAATATCGGAAAATGAAACTAAATAATGCAAAAATCAGTTATAAGAAAATAGCAAAAAAATTGAATGTTTCCTATAATAACATAAGAAAGTGGGAAGCCCAATTTGACGGTTAACCGACATTTGCGCCCCAATGCCAAAAGGAAATCTCAGCACCAAATAAAGTTAAGATTTTTTTGAATGCCCTTAATGTGTTCAATTAGTATACCAAAAAAAA
This sequence comes from Heterodera filipjevi, assembly GCA_039877585.1. NCBI lineage: Eukaryota > Metazoa > Nematoda > Chromadorea > Rhabditida > Heteroderidae > Heterodera > Heterodera filipjevi. The sequence continues at coordinate 1,814,012 of JBDPZO010000003.1, forward strand.
AAATTAGTAAAGTTACAAAAAAATGATGACCTGAAAAACACGAAAATCTGCAATCGAGATTTTTGTAATCTTTTTATCATAATTTTCAAATAATTTTTTGATTTTTGGTATACAAATAGAGTACATCGAGAACTATTGAAAGATACTAAAAAATCTAAAGTTTAGATGGTTCTGAAACTTATGTTTTGACCCGGGGCGCAAATGTTGAGGCACCCTTTCGTTTTCATTCCCCAAGAGTTTTCATATAGATTATTATAACATTTATTTTTTTCCTTATCATCGTTATTAAAAGTAATTCCCGAACAATTCTGTTTTTGTTAATTATATTCTATCACTTTTTATACGGAAAATTTGTTGAAAGAAATCCAAAATTAAAATTGAAAAAGTCGCATAATCTTTAAATCACTCTCTTTTTTCTTAGGTCTCTAAACATCAATATTTAATAGTGCTGTCCGAGGGTCTCGGTCTTTAATCTCGACTCGAGAAAAGTCTCGGGTTTTTCTGGGTTCGGTCTCGAGTTCTTAGTCTCAAAATTCGACTTTTTTAGCACCGCTAAAGATTGGTTTTCCGTTAGATACTCAACATTATATTTATATTGAAATTTTAACTTGATTAATTTAAAAGACATTAATTATGCCAATTCATTAAATTTGATTAACCAATTATATTCTTAAATGACATCCAATTTTAAAAAATTTCCCTACCCTCGAAACCCCCACTCATACTTCTATCGCTTCAGCTCACCATGTCTTGCAATGATGCCAAGTTTTTTTGATTTAATTTGGTTTTTTTTTTTCATTTTGGCATTTATTACGGAAATTTTTTAAAGGGCACAATAATTTCCCAGAATATGCAGTGCTCAAGGTTAAAAAAAAGCAAAAATCTTTCTAATTCAAAAAGTTTTCAAAAAAAAGTTAAATATTATTAAAATATTTTAATAAAACCAAATAGAACTTCAAAAGACAAAAATAAAATAAAATAAAAAAAACAAAGCACATACAACTTACGAACTTCTGAAATTCTAAAAATCTAATATTTCAAAAATAAAAAAGTATGAAAATAGTAAAAAAATTATTTTACTTATACATTTTTATTTTTCAATTATTTCATTTTATTAGTAGTACAGGGTCGCAGGGACAGGGGTCTGGGACCCCTGCCCCTGTAACCTAATCGCAAGGGCAGGGGTCTGGGACCCCTGCCCCTGCAACCTAAAGCACTTTTTGCATATAATCAGCGGACAGGGGTCGCCAGACCCCTGCCCATTGTCCTATTATGTGAGTGCACTTGTACCCCTGCCGCTTTAACATAAGGAACTTTTTTTGTATATAATATTAAAGGATCTAGACCCCGCCCCTAGCCCAATCCTTAGTAACCAACCAGTCCCCCGCCCATAGCCCAGTCGCTAATAACTATGAAATCCATTCGTGGAATTAAACCTGGGATGACAAAACGCTTAATAAGTTCATTCAGATTGTCTTACAGACAAGTGTCATACCATGTTTTGTAGACAAGTGTCTTTACAACAAATCACCATGAACAACAATTTCAATTTTGGATTTACCAAGAAATTATAACAATATTAATATTCTCACCGAGACTATAATGAATTCTTAATAACTTCATTCAGAGTTGTCTCACAGGACGGATTTATAGCTCATTCTATATTCAAATGATTATTTAACAATCTCTACATGCCCCCGCCCCTAGCCCAATCCTTAATAGCTAACCTGACCCCTCCCCCCCGCCCATAGCCCAAAAATTTTCCGAAATTGTTTCCAAAAATTATGCTATCGAAAAAAATTACCCAATTTTGTTAAAATTAAATTGGCGCTACGACAAAATCCCAACCCGACAAAATCCCGCTAACCTAAAAACAACAAAATCTCGACTCAGCCAAAAGGGAGTTTGTCCTTTTTTTTGTTTGAGTCGGTATTTTATTGTTTTTTAGGTTAGTGGGATTTTGTTGGGTCGGGATTTTGTCGGCACACGATCACTCGTCCATCTCCTCCATGTGGCCTCCACGAAATGAACAGCGGCCACACTTCTCCGGCTGCTTGTCGAACAATTCGACATGGCAGCGGAAGCAGAGCGCTAATTGTCCTTTTCGCACCCGGCGCCGCCAATGGTGCTACAATTTGGTCACAGGGCGGCGGCGGAGGTGGCGGCGGAGGTGGAGGCAACCGCGGGCCATGATGAACCACAATGGTTGCTCTCAGAGGGCCCTGAATTTAATAAATGTAAAATAAATAAATTTAAATATTAAAAATTTTACCCGTCCATTGGGCAAATGCCAAAGGCTGATGCCATTCTTCCTCTTCAGAAAGAAGTCGCCGGCTTTGGACAAGCAGATGTCCGCTTGTCGGTTGGCACCTGCGAACGATGTATCGCCCGTTCATATTGTGCTGCGGCAGCATTTGTCGGTGGCATCATTGGGTGATTGATCAGGCGGGAGTTTTTGGCGATTAGGCAGGAGATTCAAAATGCTTTTGGGCGATCAGGCAATAAATTCAGTGGTTCCCCATACGAAGCCATGCCTTTTATATAGGCGAGTACGTCAATTAGCCGGGGGGAGGACACGCATTTTTTAAAGTTGAGGCGGGTGCAAAAAGTTTTTTTTGGCGCGATAGGGGGGGGGGGAGAACTTTTGGCGGGAGGAGGGGAGAGGCAATATTTGTGGCGATAATTACCTATAGCCAGATTTATAGACCAAAATTATGGCCTGCACTACATCGAAACGGGAAGTGGGGGGGAATGTGCAAAGTGAGGTACATTTTTAAGTACAAGGAACGCAAAAAATAAATAAATATTTTGGGATTGTGGGGGGGGGGGTGTTTTGTGCCGTGAGATAATTATGGGTGGGGTGGGGGGCTAATGTGCAAAGTTAAGTAAAATGAACGTACAAATAAAGAAATAAATATGATTGAATGGTTATAGAAATGGGGAGGGAGGGGGGTTGGATTTAACAATGTGGACATGATTAATAACTAATTTTACTAGTTTATGGCACAATTGCCGAGGCTGTCATTGGGTAATTTGCCTTGCCTTATGCATTTATGCCAAAAACTGGATACACGGCAACAATATTGCCGTATATAAGGCGCCACAAAACCCATTCACACATCACTCCATCCAAGACAATCCCCCCGTCCGTTGCCCCTGCTGAACATTCACATGGCCTACCTCTCTCTTTCTCTCTCTTTCCCGTCATAGGCTATTAATTTGTCCTCATTTAAGTGTTGAAATAATTATTTCAAATTTGATTGATTATTAAAAAATAAATTAAATTTAAAATGTAGAAATCCCCTAACATAAAATTTTTCAAATTTCCGCCCTAAACTCAAAGTAAGGCTCCAATCCCCCACCGTCCAACCTTCCCCTGTTGCCTCTCTCTCTCTATCCTCTCTCTCTCCTCTCTCTCTCCCATCGTAGGCCTATTACCAGACAGCACAAAAAAGGCATTTTTTACTTACATTAAAAAACTTTTATTTTTTGAACGAAAGCCCTAACCTTTCACTTCAAAATGATTATTAAACTCGTTTCTAGGATACTTTTTAAAACTTGTAAGGTTCAGAAAATTTGACTACCCCTTTACACCAATGACCATAACGTAATGAAAGTCTAGTAAAATGACATTAAACTTGGCCAGTTTGTCAAATTCAATATGTTCTTTGAGATTAAGCAAAAAGAGAAATTTTTAAATCAAAATCGTGAGATTTCAGGGCAGACCCTTATGGCCAAATTTCTGGTGTCCTTGGCCAAACTCAAATTCACGGAAAATTTCAAAATAAATATCCTTCCTATTTGTAGGATCTTTAGACCCTAAAATTTAAAAATAATGCAGTTTTGAATAAGCTTCCAAAATTGAATTTATGGCGTTTTTTTATTTCCCACTAGCAGTGAAAAAAATGGCCGACACTTATCTTTTTCCAAATTTGACTTAAACAAATTTTGGCCAAATGATAACCTGAGGTTAATCCCTTAATCTATTCGTAATCAATATATGTCTGTTTTGGATGTTTGGAACAAAATTCCTTCGTGAATTTCATGTCCTTTTTCAAAATGTTTCCAAATTTACAGTTTTTTTGATGGTAAACCCTTATTTGGCACACAATTTTCAATGTTTGTAGGCTTCTCATTGACCTTTTGACTCCAATCACGATGGCATGATGGATCGGAATGAATTTCGGCCTCTTTGGAAGGTGAGTATTGTTGCAGTGTTCATCTTTGACTTGTCGTTTAGCTTTCTGATAACACATTGTTTTATCGGTTCATTTAGTATGTGGATGAATGGAAGATCTCTTTTAAGAAAATTGCAGGCGAAGGTGAGCAGACAATAGGTGTTGACCGACTTGAAACTGCTTTGAGAGAATATGGTGAGTGGACATTTTTGTCTCCGATTCCGCTGTGAGAAATTGGCAGCGGGGGCTAGCACCAGCTGTTGTTTTCTCCCAGCGGGCGCTAGTACCAGGAATTTATATATTTTAAAGAGATAATTTAAATAATAAGTTAATAAAATATTAGTCATTTGGTAAATTGGTAAGATATTCTTGTGAAAAATTTAATTTTGGGCCTTTTGTAAATGCTGAAATAAAAGGCTTTTGAGATTCATTTTTTCTTCTCTTTTGACTTTCTTTCACTCTGGTTGCCTCCTACTTCATTCAAATTATAAAATTTATTAGCGCATAATAATTTTGCATTTTTAAACTTTTTTAATTTAAAATTAAATTAATAAGATTTTTTGTTATTTAACTTTTAAAATGATCGAGAGCTTTTTTATTATTACTGATTTTTAATTATTTTTTTTTAAGTAATTTGCGCGATAGTATAAATAATTCTTTTAAATAATTTCATAAATGAAAAGATGTGCAAGACAAGTTACCATGGCTTTGGGGTCGCTGATCACGACCTGACATCCATCTCGAACAATTCCGAACCTCGGAGGTAAATTCGAACAAAAAGTGTAAAACCTAAATTTTCAAAATTCGATTTTTAGGTCAAAAATGTAAAAAAAGGCATACATAATATAATGACGCTTTTTTCTGGCTTTGATGTAAAAAGACTAAAACTGAATTTTAAAAAATTTGAATTTTGACTTTTTGTTTGAATTTGGGCCCGGAGTTCGATATTGGACAAAATGGATACATTTATATTTCAATTTCAAATATTTAATTAAAATGGCAATTAAAAGCAACTAAAATAAATTCCTCAATTTATAAATTTAAAGTAAAAGAAGCAAAATTCGAGAAAATAAAAAGTTCCATGACTGGATATCCGTTTAATTAATAAAATAAATTGCCTCATTGCAAAATGTAACTATTCCGAGTATATGTAGTAAATTTAGTTATAAAAACTAGAATAACAAAAAATTAAAATAATTAGCATCAATTTTTACTTTACTTTCTATATCTTAAATGCCAAATTCACCAAATTATACAATAAGAATGCATTGTTTCAATTAATATTTGCTTTATGTAAAATAAAAATATTAATTTATAGAACTCGTCTGAGATTATTATTTAAAATTTAAAAAAAAATGAAAAAAGAAATTCAGAGAGATTTTGATGTGGCGCCATGAAAAAAGTTCATTGAAAAAAGGCTACAGTCAAAAAAGAAATTTATTACAAAAAAATAAATAAATTTTCTTCAATGTTAATTTTGCCGTCACTTTTTGGTCTGCTTCAAGATCAACTAAAATTTATAAGAGCTATCAATTCTTACCTAATAGGCTAAGCGTGGGAATAAACAGAATAGATAGAAACTCTCTCAAAAAAAAAAAATAACAGGGAGGTAAATTATTTTTTTTAAAATAAAAAATGAGTGATCGTGAAGACAAATACGAAATAACTGCGAGAACTAAGTTCTAGACTTCACAGCAAGAGCTGAATATATGAAAAACTTGCCTATTATTATGTCAAATTAAAATAATTGGATTTGAATTGTTGGGATTATAGAACATAAAAACCACAGTTTATGGGGATTAATTAAAAAATAAAGTAATTTAAAAAATATTTAAAAACAAATATGAAAATTAGTCAACCAATCTCAATTTTTAAACAATAACTAGAAATAGATAGGTTGTTAGTTTATTGTATTGACTGTTAATTATCTGTATGTCATTTATCTAATTAGTCATCACTCAATCGGCTGTTCACTCCCGACATTAGTGCCCCGCCCCTCTCTCTCTGTGTGCCTTTACCCACTCATTCTGGTTGATCATTCTGATCGGGGGGATTGGGCTAACAGCCCATACAACCCATCCCATTGTGGTGAATGGGAAGTCACTTTACTTGTTTCACCCGATAAACATTTCCCGGGACCTTTGCTATTGGGCTTACCACTCTTAACAGATTTAAAAGGGGTGATTGCACTTGGGGAACGGAAAGTTCGCCTGGGAGAAGTTTGGACAAGCATAATTTCAGTTATCGAGGCTGAAAACCCAAAAAATATGAGAGTAATAATAGAAAAGGATGAAATATTCGAACCACGATCAGAAAGTATAATTTCAGCTAAAGTGGCTGAATCCTTTCCAACGAATCAAAATTTTTTGGTAAATGGAAGGGTAAGCCGTTACCCAAGCATAATTATTGGCAGAACATTGGTTGCCCCGGGGGACAGCAATTCAGTAATAATTCAAATTATGAATGCGGGCAAAGTACCGGTAAAAGTTTATGAGGGTTCACACGTTGCTGTTTGGAACTGGTTCAAATAAACGCATTACCAGGGGATGAAGTGCATCCAAAAGATTATATCCCGCCCGAAACGAGGTGGCATGAAAACCTCCCAAATTTACCAAATAAAGTGATGGATCGGTTACCCTCAGAAAGATTAAATCTCGAAGGGACAAAATTAAATAAACAATCACAGGGAGAGCTTAAGAAAATGGTGGATAAATATTCGGAAGCTTTTGTGGGGTATGATGGCAAAATAGGTTTATATCGTGGTCAAATTGTGCACAATTGATCTAATACCAGGATCATTACCTTTTCATTTTCGGCCATACCGATACCCTCCCGATACCCAAAAGGAAATTGAAAGGCAAATAAAAGTAATGTTAGATCAGAACATACTAAAAGAATCAGAATCCTAATTTGCCTCACCCATCGTAATGGTCCCAAAAGCGGACAAAAAAAACTTGGAGATTTGCTGTCGACTACAGGGCTTTGAATAAAATGACAAAAAAACGAGTTTTTCATTTGCCAAATATTCAGGAATTATTGGATTTGATGGGTGCAAAAAAATATTATACATGCATGGATATGCAACAAGGGTTTATGCAAATACCAATGGCACGCGAATACATTGAAAAAACAGCATTTATCTCTCATTTGGGGATTTTTGAGTTTATTACAATGCCATTTGGACTGACTGCTGCTCCGACACTTTCCAGCGAGTAATTAACTCTCTGAAAGGCGACTAACAGCAGCAATGCTCATTTATTTGGACGATATAATAATTGGAAGTGAAACCGAGGAAATGCATTTGCAAGATATTGAAAATTTTCTTAAACTCTTAAGGGAAGTAGGACTGAAGTTGAAAATCGAAAAATGCCATTGGGGTATGGCTGAAATTCGTTATTTAGGGTTTTTATTAAGTGAAAAAGGAGTTCGAATGGACCCTAAACAAGTGTCCGTAGTACAAAATTTTCAAGCACCAAAATCCCTTACGGAATTAAAATCATTACTTGGGGCTCTCACCTATTTTCGGAGATTCCTTAAAAATTTTGCGCACATTGCAAGGCCTCTTCAAATTCTAACACAAGACAAATTTGAAGGAAAAATTAAAGAAAATTGGGGAAACGAGCAAAGGGAATCTTTGGAAACTCTAAAACGAATGCTAACATCTGCCCCTGTATTACAATCCCCGCGATTTGGAAAACCCTTTGTAATTGAATGCGATGCATCCCGTAGAGCAATCGGGGCAGTTTTATTCCAAGAGAATGGCCCAATTGCATATGCTTCTCGGGCCTTAAACAAACACGAAGCCAATTATCCATCCATTGAAAGAGAAGCACTTGCTCTCGTTTATTTAATCAAAGAATTCTCGCCGTATATTGTGGGGTCAGGTATAACAAAAGTGATTACCGACTGTAGTGATTAACAGGAATAATGAAAGCCAAGGAGCTAAAGGGCAGATTGGAGAAATACCAAGTGACATTACAGAGTTATGACTTAGACATTGTATATCGACCGGGAAAAAAGAATAAAGCGGCCGATTTCCTTTCACGATATAATATTCCAGGGCTTGAAGATGAAAGTGAAAAGGGGGAAAATAACCCGAAAATTTTAAGCACTGCAAGAAAAGAAAAAAATATTAATTTAGTTAATGAAAATCCGAACATAATTATTTCAATGGCAGAAATTGCAAAAGAACAAAGGAAAGTGAAAGAACTTGCTAAAATATTTTATATTCTGAGAACCGGATAATATCCGGATGATGATTCAAAATGGCGCAAATTAAGTCAAAATTACTGTTTAATAAACGATGTAATTTATTATAAAAATGGAAAAGAAAATGAGGAAACCCCAAAATTACTCATACCTTATTCACTAAGGAAACAAATTTTTGATTTAATTCACAATGAAGGTCATTTTGGTTTTGAAAAAACTTTTCACGAATTAAAGGAACGATTTAAATGGAATGGAATGAAGGAAGATATAAGACTTTTAGTTGAGACTTGTGAAATGTGTCAAAAAAGGAAAATTTTGCCAGGGCAGACAAAAGCGACACCAGGGATTCCAATTCCTTCAACTGAATCACCTTTCCAACGAATACATTGTGACCTAATGGGCCTACTTAAAATAACCCAAAAAGGAAATAAATACATATTTTTGGCTATTGATAGCTTCTCGAAATGGATGATGGCTAAGGCAATTCCCGACCAAAAGGCTAATACCATATCTGAAACATTTGTTGAAATTGTAATACACCAACATTCTACCCCCGAAATAGTCGTTTCTGACCAAGGGAGACAATATACGTCAGAGACATTTAAAGATTTATCAAAGATAAATGGGTTTGACCACAAAATGTCAACACCATACCGTCAGCAATCTAATGGACTGGCTGAAGGATCAATGAAAATTATTGCTAATATTCTAGCCCAAATGATAAATGAGTCAGGAAATAATTGGGACGAAATTTTAGATCATGCAATTTTTATTTATAATACTTCTATTCATTCTAGCACTAAATTTTCACCATTTTTCATATTGCATTTACGCCAACCACGAATGCCTACTGATCAGTTACTGAAACTGGCCGGAGGCAAATTTGATATCACTTACCTCATTAGTGCCAAGCCATTTGGTTAAAAATCATTGGAAAATTTTAACTAATGATAATGGAAGTAATTAGATTACCGCATGGTTATTGGGGACAAGAATTGAATTATTTTTAAACGATGAAGTGGATAATGTTGTCCTTGGAATTCAAGCACAATTTTTGATAAGCGATGTTTGGCACTCAAAATATGACAGGGAAAATGAAACCTTTTGGGAAGTATTAGGTGAAATAGATGGTCAAATTTTAGAAATTCAGAGGATACCCGACATAACCGTAACATATGTGGAGGGGATACAAACAGCCGAGGGAATTGACGAAAATACTGAAATAAATTTCTCACCAAGTATTATTGTCATTTCAGAAAAAGAATTGTTCATAGAATATTAGATATAAGCGAACAAATAGAAGAAAATGAGACATTAAGTGCGGAAATTTTCAAAAATGAAAGTAAAAATTCTGAAAATACTGAATTTGACGACAAAATTAAAAAAAATTCGATTATGCCTTCAAAAGATTTAGTAATGGAATCTTCTGAAGCTCCCCAAATTATGCCATTGAACGAGAAGGAGCTAATAACAGAGGAAAAACGATTGTTGGCGGAGATTGAACAGCTGAAACAAAAGCTGAAAGAGACAAAACAACGAAAAAGTGAAGAAGAGAAGAAGAAAGGAGAGGCAAAGGAAAAGCAACGTCCAGTGGATGAGGTGGTCTTGGAAATTGAAGAAGATATGGAGGAAATGAAAGAAATGGCAAAGAGTGTCAAAAAACCACGTTTGGACCCGGCGGTTGCAAAATATGTGGTCCAAAAAGCGATAAATGAAAAGTGGGAAGGAGACGATTTAGAAGTAATTGATCCAAGGGGGAAGCAATCGTTTGAACATACGGTGGATGCAAACGAAAGCAGTAGAAGAGAGGATTTACTCCGAATGGGTCAAAGAGAAGAGCATAACAAAGCCTGGAAAGTCTTTGTTGCAGCCACCACATCGCTGGACAAAGAAAAGGAAGATCGATTATTGGGATTTGAAAAGATCGGTTTGGGCGCTAATGGGCGAAGGATGGCAGAGAAATGTGTGAGAGCAGCGGAAAAAACAGTATTTGACCAACCGTGTATACAGCCGGAAGGGTTAAAAAGAGGTTTCATTTGGAACCAAATCGAGAGTCGAGAAGAAGAAGAGCAGAGAAAATATTTTGTAAATCTAACTCCACCACATGGGCAAACACCGACTGAGGTTCAACTAAATCTTTGGCAAAACGCATGCTTTTCAGAGAAGGATCAGCCAATATTTACAAAAATTGTAAATATTCAACAAAAGCTGTGGATGAGATGAAAAAGTTGGAGAGAGATGTGGAAAGATTGGTTGAAACCGAGAAAGAAATGAATGAACGGGGTGGCAAAAAAGGGGCCCATTTCTGGCAAATTTCAACGAATTTGGTGCGGCGGGGACTTCAACTTGGCGGCACCATGATGAAGGCCGTTGGCGAAGTCGTGGACAACGCGGAAGGTGGACAAATTTCAGAGGACATGCCTATCCACGCCGAAACAACACTGGTCATAACGGCATCAGCGGTTGGAACACTTATGGACGACCGACAGAAGCAGAACCACACACTAACGATGAACCCAAGCAGTTAACAACGGAGGAATTCAACAGAATGTCAGGATTTTTGTGAAAAAATAAGCGAGTCATCGGCCTTTTTTTACCTAATCATTGTGCTTTGTAACGTTGCATTTAGTGTTATAAACAAAAAAAAAATAAAAATAAATACATACATATATAAAAAAAGATTAACACAAAATGCAACAGCAAAAAATACATAGATTTTTTTTCTCACAATTGTAAAAACCTTTTTAGCAATTGTTAGGGGACAATTTTTCGGGGGTGGTGCATGGCTGTTAATTATCTGTATGTCATTTATCTAATTAGTCATCACTCAATCGGCTGTTCACTCCCGACATTAGTGGCCCCGCCCCTCTCTCTCTGTGTGCCTTTACCCACTCTTTCTGGTTGATCATTCTGATCGGGGGGATTGGGCTAACAGCCCATACAGCCCATCCCAATCCCTCCCTCCCCATCTGTCACGTACGAATCGGGAAGTCCTTGTCTCCCTCTCATACTTATATCCATTTACTCATATACTCACATGTTTACACAATATATATTTTGTATGGATGCGTCCCTTCGGAATATCGGGGCCCCGGCGGGGTTTTCCCGGGGGTCCCGCTCCCGTTCCCGGGTTTTTATGGGAAATTACCGGGAACGGGGGTCCCGGAAAACGGGTTTTTTTCCCGGGGTTCCCGTTCCCGGGTCATCGTCATACCCCGTTCCCGTTCCCGGTCCCGGTCAATTGGACCGGGACAAACGGGGTTAAATTTACTCATTGATGCACCTTAATGAAAAAAATAATCATTGGTGAAATGTTCTAAGCTAAATCTTTTACATTGAAAAATCATTTAAAAAATAGTGTTAACCCAATATGCAATAGAATCTGGCGAGACTAATTTTGCGTTCACTATTCGAGAATGGAGTATACTTGAGGAACTTATTTTAGGTTTTTAATACACTTATTTCATATAAAACAATAAATTTCAGTTTTGGAGCCAACTGAAGAGGCCAGCAATTGGTTTGCAAAATCTCCACTTTCGGCTCAGATTTCTGCGGCGCGATGCATGCATGATCAACTAACTAATATCAAAGTCGTTTACAATGAAACCGACACTGTAAGAAAATCAATGGTGCTAGGAATGGAACAGCGTTTCTTTGATCTCCGATTTAAGCGGTATACATTTAATTAGGCTAGAATTTAATCGCAAAATCCCAAAAGAGGCATTAAATACAAATATTTTTAGTTGCGTTGCCATTTCAACGCTTCTGGACCCAAGGTTCAAGGATCGCCTTGCCATGGAAGACGCGGAACTTTTTCGAGAGAGAATCCCGCCATGGCTTATTGAAGAGGCTGCAATTGATTGTAATTTTGAATTGGACCATATTGGAGTCGGAAACGAAGAATTAATCGCTTCTTCCCACGATTCGGCCGCGCCAAAAAGAACCGAATCATTTTTTGACAAGCTTAATCATATTGCGGAATTTGCCCAGCAAAAAAGCTAATATTCTTTGCTTTACATTTCTAACAATTTTTTTTTCTCAGGTCAAATGCCGTCTCAATCTGACATCAATTCTGAGCTCAACGATTTTCTTCACTCTGACAGAGCTCCGATCGGCTCTGACCCATTTAATTGGTGGAAGAAAAATGAATTGAAGTTTCCAAAGTTATCAAAAATGGCGATGAAATATTTGTCAGCTCCTGCGACAAGCGTGCCCAGTGAACAGACTTTCAAAGTCGCCAGAGATGTGTATGATTACCGCCGTTCCAGTTTGAAGCCCAAAACGGCTGAGATGTTATTTTTTTGAACAAAGCTATTCCGATGCTCAATTATAAATATTGATTTTCAGATTTGTTGATGAAAGTTTAGATAAAAAAATATATTTTCTATACAAGAGGCAATAAAAAAAACTCCCCAGATTAATCTTTGCCTAAAATGTTCCGGGCTCTACGTCTAACTAAGGACTTACAGAACCACATTCAGTATTAATAAATTTGCAAGAAGAATAAGTTTTTGTATATTTTTGACACCATCTTTTTGAACAATCATTTTTAAGCCACCGAATGATGCTAAGATTTCTTGAAAAAATGGAAAAATTAATTACATAAAATCCCAATTTTATTGTATAAAAGTTGCAGTTTTGCAAATTCAAAAAAATATTATTCTTATATTTAAAAAAAACCTCTAACCTAAAAATTTTATTGAATATCCAAATAGAAAAAATATAATCATATTAATTCCGAAAAATGTAAAACAATTAAAGCGAAAAAATATATATTAATACACGATAAATGGAAAATTAGTAAATAAATTATATAATCATTATAAAGTCATTAAGCACAAAGAATTTGGGAAATTAAGAAAAACTAGAAATTAGAATGATTTAATATAAGGAAAACAAAAAAATAAATCTAAGAAAAGATTTAATTAAATAGAAAAGAATCGCTGAACAAAAAACATTTAAATATTAAAGATGAAAAAGAATCAATTATAGCTAATTGCTAGAATAAATGTATTTTCATGATGAGACAATGTTTCAATTCTACGTTACGTTCTGATAAATAAACAAATAGAGCCCAAATTACCAATTTCCTCAGGACAAAAATATGACAAAAAATATAAAAAAAGACCTCACATTAATAAATCGTTTAATGAAAAAAAATAGGGTTATGATCAAAAGAATAGGGTATGATCGGAAAAAGAATAGGTATGATCGGGAAAAAATAGGGATGATCGGAAAAAGAATAGGGATGATCGGAAAAAGAATAGGGATGATCGGAAAAAGAATAGGGATCATCGGAAAAAGAATAGGGATGATCGGAAAAAGAATAGGGATGATCGGAAGAAGAATAGGGTATGATCGGAAAAAGAATAGGGATGATCTGAAAAAGAATAGGGATGATCGGAAAAAGAATAGGGATCATCGGAAAAAGAATAGGGATGATCGGAAAAAGAATAGGGATGATCGCAAAAAGAATAGGGATGATCGGAAAAAGAATAGGGTTATGATCAAAAGAATAGGGTATGATCGGAAAAAGAATAGGTATGATCGGGAAAAAATAGGAATGATCGGGAAAAAATAGGGATGATCGGAAAAAGAATAGGGATGATCGCAAAAAGAATAGGGATGATCGGAAAAAGAATAGGGTTATGATCAAAAGAATAGGGTATGATCGGAAAAAGAATAGGTATGATCGGGAAAAAATAGGAATGATCGGGAAAAAATAGGGATGATCGGAAAAAGAATAGGGATGGTCGCAAAAAGAATAGGGATGATCGGAAAAAGAATCATAAGATAGGGATGATCGGCCGAAATCACGCCTATGTTACGTGTCCTCAAAAACATACAAACTTAACGACTGAACGTGATTAGAATGAAGTTACACATTATCACTAAAGTAGGTTAAATCAAATAAAAACTCTGCCATATATACCAAGAGAATCAAATTATTTAATTTATTTGTTGAATGATTGTGATAAATGAACACATGTAAATGAATTAAAAAATTTTTCTTTATTACTAAATAATGTTCAACAAATTAATTTAATAAATATAATTATTACGCTTAACTTTGTAAAAACAATTGATCAATTATTTATTTATCAAAAACGCGATTTTGATTTTTGCATTTAAAAAAATATTTCTTTATAAAAAAACTAGAATTTTTTATTGTTTTTCTTACTTTTTCTCAGTTTGAGTTTAGATTCTTGGGTATATGCCTTTAAAATGCACAAAGGCATACAAAATACTTGGTGTTTGCGTTTCGATGTTACATTATGAAAAAATACTTAAATTGTTTAAAATTTCCTAGAAATGGATAATTTATAACTAGAAATATGGCTTTATTATAAGTTTTGAATTTAGAATATTTTTTAAATTCCTGAATAGCTTTTAAAATATATGCATCTTAAGTAATTATATTGTGACTATGCATTCTTTTTTAACCGTTTTTATTTATTTTCTAAATTTACATTTATTGAGTTAGGTAAAAAACTTCTAAATAAGCTTTTCTGATTTTCACATTTTTCGAGTTTATCCACAATTTGGATAGTATTTTAATGAATTTATTTATAAATGCTTTTGCTTTTAAAAATTGAATTTTACTACCATAGAAGAAATTCTTTAATAATTCTAAGGGTTTTACTTTTCTTATTCTTTTTTGTCATTTTCCCATGTCAATGATCGATTGTGCGCCTATCAGTTTAGTTGATGAAGACCCACCTTTTATGAAGTAAGTGAAGGAAGTTGGTTTTTTAGTATCGTTTTTTTATTTATTGATTAAAAAATTGTTAGACCAAGTAAAGCAATCATTTTTTTTGTTTTAATTTTCCTGACATAATGATCTCTTATATCAAGAGAGTTAAAAATAAATTTAACATTTTATTAAATTTTTATAGTTTTCAGTGGAGAAAATTTATGATTTTATTTTTCATTATCTTTTATTATAGGGGTCGCATTTGTCTTGAGGGGTGAATCCTTATAAATTAGAAAGTGTCTTTATTTATTATGGTTGCCTTTATTTGAGCCTAGGATCCTTATTTTGTCATTTTTCTTACTCTGATTTGTGAGGTAAAAAAATTTAGAAAACTCCCGGACAATCCGTCAGAGGACAATTCGTCGTAGGGCAATTCGTCAATGAAGGACAATCCGTCAGAAAAATGGAAAAATTCCTAAAAATAATTAGAATGAATATTATTTTTTGTTAGAGTCCAAAATAATTCTACAGCTTTAGTAAATCGCTCGTGGAGAAGCCATTTCTCCCTAGTTAAGCAACAAGGCCTGTGGGTTTATAATGAAAATTAGAAAAAAAAATAATGAAAATAGAACAATAAAAAATTAAAAATAAATTTTCACTTGAATATTCATAATCGCAGCATCAATCCATAATTAAGCTAGAGAAAAAGAATTAAGAAAGATTTATTTTAAGATTTTATACTATAAATTCATTCATTGTCCAAATGATTTTTCAATATCCTTTTCTTCAAAAAGGAAGTACGTCAAAATTACTAAACATACATATTATTTTAAAAAAGTTATGAGTAAGAATTATCTCTTGAGAATACAATAAAAATTATGATAAGTCGTAATAAATCCCTTTGGCAAAATATAATCAGGAAATAAAATATTAAAAATAAGGAGATAAACGAATAATTACTAAGTAAATAAAAGCAAAACAAAAATATCACGCGAAAAAATTAAATAAATTCTCTAATTAATGATACCATTGCATGATAATGAAGATTATCTTCCTGGAATGTGATACGTATGTATGCTTGTTCGCTACTAACCAGCAGGGTTTTTCTCGCCCGGTTTTATACTGGAGTACGGCTTTGTATTTAAAAATATTGCCTCAATATTTAACTTGAATGTTAAAAAAATCCAAAAAAATACACTAAATTTTTTGAATTTAAGAGCGAATAATTTAGATTATCAAATTATACATATTTGTATAACGAAAACATGATATTTTTTTATTTATCTGGGTTTCCCAACCAAAAAATTAATATTTTAATAATTTGCTAGCGTTTAATAGACTAATATCATTTTAAAATTGATTTATGGGAGTTTAAAAATTGTTTATATAAAAAATTTTATTCCAAAAAACAAAAACAGTGAAAGATAATTAATCATAACTAAAACAATCATCAATGCCGATGGTCAATAAAAAATTGGAAGGGCATCTCTGTTATTAAATAAAAATATTCTATATTAAGAAATTGATAAAGCGAATAATCGCATATTCTAACTTTTTATTATAAAGCAAATAAAAAAAGAATATAAAATACAACTACAGTGGACTTTGCACTGTTTTTTTGCCTTTGCGGAATATAATAAAACAATAAATTATATCTTTTCTTAAAAGAATGAAAAGAAAATTTGCCTTTATATGTTAAGACTTCAAAGTATGAGTATTATTAAACTACTTTAAACAATTTTTCTATTAAAGGAATGAGCGCCATTTTTTTACGTATAAATATAATTTCCCAAGACAATTTTACATAAAACAATAAAAAAAAATAGTTAAATAAAATAACACGAGCAAAAATATAATACTTTTTCGAAGCAAAAATATGCGCCCATTAATACTTATCCTAGAATATCAGTGTAGAAAACTTAATTCACTTATTATAAACATAAAGTAAGGCTTATTCTATCAATTATTGATCAAAGGAAAGAAAAAAAAACCTGAAGTCAGAATTGGGAGGTTTTCATATGGGTGGAAATGGACATGTTGAAAGAAAATCAGTATTCAATCCGAGGAATGTGATTTTTATTTTTCTGCAAAAAAATAATTTAAAATAAATAACTTAAGAAAACCAAATATTTAGATGGCATAAACAAGAAATTGTATCAAAAAATAAAGGTATAACCCCAGGGTTCCCATCTGCCGAGATCTATTTCAAAGTACAGCCAACGCATTTCAAAGTACATAAAGGGGAAAATATGTGAATTCAAAGTACACCCAAAATTTATCATTTGCACTAAAAACTCGTTAATTTTATTGATTTTTTCACCAAGCGGGGGGGGGGGGCGGAGGCGGTGCCGATAGGCGCCGCCGGGAAAATTTTTGAAAATTCGGGTGTATTTTTGTAACAGATTTTAAAGTACATCTTTGGAATAAAGTACGCCTTCAAACTTTCAAAGCATGAAAGCCGAAAATAAAGTACGTACTTTGAAATAAAGTACGAATGGGAACCCTGTATAAACCTGATACCCGAATTGAGAAATAAAATATTTTTTAAATTCTAATAATAATTATAATTAAAAGAATTTTCATCTTGAAATACAAAAAATTATTCATTTTGCCGTTCTCTAAAAAGTTAAAATTTTATTATGTAAATCGAAAAAATCGGGAATTTCATGAGTTTTATTTTCTAACTTTTTTGTGATTTTTTAATCGCTAAACATCATCTGCCTAATTAAAGGTTCTAAACATTTTGAGTTTCGAATATCATCAAGTTTATAAAAATCAAAGGGGCAGAGACAGGTATTGATAGACGTCACCGGGGGAAATTTTGAAAATCGAAGTTATATTTATTAATGGATTTTGGCCTAAAAAGCACTTTTGTAGGGATTTTTTCTTTATCTTTTCTAAATCATTGAATCTCCATTAAATTTCCAAAAAGCCATGAAAGCAATTAAATTTCCAGACCAAGTGTTATTAGGGTGCAATAAAAAAGTAAAGAGTAGCCGGTACAGAACCCTGTACGCGGTTTACGGTTCCGGTACCAAAAATAACCCTATACTTTTTTTTTTTTTTGCTTTTTTATTATTCTTTAATGCCTTTTTTATTAAAAAATTAATTTAATAAATATTATTCAATTATTTAATTTAAATAATTAAAATTTTCGAAAAAAAATAATGATCTTTTTAAATTTTTTGTAAATATTCAGTTTTTTTTAATTCGTCAAAAATTTTGAGTATGCCTAAAATTTTATATCCATATTTTCATTTTTTCATATTTTTTGTTCGAGTGACCCCTATTTTTTTATTCTCTCCTTTACTGGAAATAATATTTAAAAAATTTAAAAAATTAAAAAATAAATAAATTTTAGTAAAAACTATTTTATTTTAAAAAAGCATTAGAAAATAAAAAAAAGGAATTTACAATTAAAATTTCATTCCGAAACTCCACGGACACCTGACCACTCTCCTTTGTAAGTGAATTTTATTTTGTTTGTTTCCATTAAGTTCCATAAATTGTTAAATTCTATATTTATTAATTGTTTATCATGTTATAACAAAAAAGCATGGTTTCTTAATTTATTTTAATTTAGCTACAAATTCTAAAAGAGTCTTTTTTAATTCATTGCAATAAAAGAATAGTAACAAAGGTCAATTTATTTAAAATATAAAAAAACGTAAATCACGGAACTGGGATACAAACATTTAGAAAAAGTTTTTATTTAGTTTTTTTTCAAAAATTTTCTGCGACACCCCTCCCCCACTTATGTATACATCTGCTCCTAAAACTATTTTGGAAAAAGAATAACCCAAAAATTGTAACATAAGTATTGGATAAAAAAAAGAAATATCCTCCGAAAATCTTTATTAAAGGCATTTTAAAAATCTTCTCAAATGCATTTTAAATTAATATCCAACAAAATAAAAATTGGAAAATTATATTATCAATAAAAGTAAATTACTAATAAAATTAGCTATATAAAGAGAAGCATATAACAAACCGAATTTTGGGCTCGGTTTAAAGCAACGGCAACGCTGGCGCGAAGATTCCAGTTCAACACAGATCGATGCCAAATAAAAAAAAAATCTTAATCAAACTAATTTCCCGCAATACATATGAAAAAAAAACTTTAAATCTTTTTAGAAAAAATAAAAAATATATAAAAATTGAATCTTAATTTAAATTTGAAATGTACTTAAAAAGTAAATTTTCTTTTATACTAATGCGCTATTAGAAAATTTTTCATTGCTAGGCCCAACGAGGTTCATTGAACTCATAAAAAATACAAATGTTATTTAATTTAATTCTTTTTTAAATAAAGGCTATTAAATTAAATTAAAAAGCACAAAAAAAAACCAAAAAATTAAAATCATTAACCTGCCGAAATCTTACAGAATGGAAAAAAAAAAACAATTTTTAAAGTGAAAAAATGAATGAATTAAGAAAATTCAAAATATACCCAAATTCTCATATTGAATAATAAACTGAAACGCCATATACCAAATTTCGAATAATAAAAGAATAAAATAATAACAAAGTTTTAAGGAATTCGGAGGTGCCATAAAATGTTTTCATCAAATATTATAAGGAAGAAATAAAAAGCAATTATTATTGTATGATAAAAATTATTCACCCCTCCCGCTCATCAACTACAAATTCGCAGAAATGTCAATATTTGACGTCGAGACGAAAATGTCAGCCGAAACGAAAACGAAAAAACAGTGTTTAAGAGTGCTTTTATCTCCGCAGACTTTAAAATAAACAATAAATAAAGAGAAAGTTCATCCGTAGTTCAACTGAATTTTGTCACCGGGTATTGTTTCGTTAAAATTTATTAGCGAAAGTATTTTATTTCTTTATATATTTTCTGCAATTATTAAATTTAAAAATAATGGGCAAAAAATGAAAATATTTTCAAATAAATTTTAAAGTTGTTTCGAACTTAAATAAATTCCCGATAAAAAGATTGTAACAAAATAATCAATGGAATCTTATTTATATCTTAAATTCGATAGACTCTACGTAATTAGAAAAGATAGCTAGAATGAAATTAATTTTTAAAAGAAAATGCTTCATAGACAGGCCCAAAAAAATAATAGTATTTGAACGTATAAAAAATTTACGGTCAAAACAAGAAATAATTTAAAAAATGTTAATTTAATTTGAAATTGTTGTTAAATGAACAAAACGAAAATTCTAATTTTTTTTTTGGATGAAAAAGTCAAATGAAATAATTGCAAAAATATTAAAAAGTAAAGATGTTTAGAATTGTTTCACTTTATTCTTTGTTCGGGTTTAAATTCTTTTTTTTTTAATTATTTCAATTCTTTATTTTTAATTATTCATATTGTTTTTCTTTTTTTGTAATTATAATTGTCCTGGATGTTTGTTCGTTGTTTATTAAAACAAAAATGTGATTTAAGCCCCCAAATTAAAGCATGCTGTTTCATAAAATATAAATTACCAAAGTCTGATAATATTCTATTGAATTCTCTTATAATCGGTTCCACCTAGGGTAGCATGGGACCGGGGCTTTTGGCAAAAACCGGGATCGGGAATTTCCGGGCCAAGAACTCGGGACCGGGCCCTCGACTTTCAACCGGGGCAAACCTTGGCTTTTTGAAGTAAAATTTTTTCTTGAAAACGATTAAATTTCAGTAATTTTCATTTGAATTCACAATTGCCTTCAATCACTTCTAAACACTTAAAATAAAAGGTTTAATAATTCGCTAAATTTAAATGAATCTAATCCTCTTCCCTTCACACCAAAACTTTTTTATTTTTCAATTCTGAAAATTAATTTTAATCAGGGCTGGATATGTGAGTCTTTAGCCTCATTTTGTTGTTTTTTAAAAGGTCAATGTGGCTAAATTTTAATAAGAATAACTTTGAAACCTTTGATGTTTTTAAGAAAAAAAGGAAATAGAAATACCAAAAAACTGGCAAAAAACCTCAAATAAAATCATTTTTGGGCAAAATCTGTTACAAAATACTCCCAATTTTACAATTTTTTCCAGGTGGCGCCTGTCGGCACCACCGGCGGCCCCCTTTTACTTGAAAAAATTTTACAAAATGGACCTAAGCGAATGGGAGACGGCGGTGCCTATAGGCCAGGGATGTCAGATGTCCTTCTTTTAAAGAAATGTCCTTTTTTGGAGGGATCGAATCTTTTAAATCAAAAATGTCTTTTTTTCAGCCTAAGCTCATATTTTGTTCTTTTTTCTTTCTGTGAGGTAAAAAAAGAAAAGAAAACAATTCTATTTTTTATATTTTTTGAAGCGATTTCTAAGTATTTTTCCAAAATTTTTCCCGGCCGCGCCTATTGTGCACCGCCGGACACTCAATCCTTTTTGAAATTTAAAAAAAAAGAAACGAAAATTGACCATTTTTGGCGAAAATCTTTAACAAATGGGCTATCAATTTCTAAAATTTCCCCCGAGTTGCTGCGCAATCATTTTTCAAAAACAGCCTTTGTTTGACCCAATATATCTTTTTTTTTTGGACTGCATGTACTTTTGTTTAAATTTTCATCTGACATCCCTGCTATAATCGCCGCCGGGGGAAATTTTTGAGAATCTAGGTGTAATTAATAAAAGATTTTGACCAAAAACTGGTCAATTTTGAAGATTTTTTCGAGAAAATCTACCTACGGTGTCAAAGCGCCGCCGGGAAATTAAAAAAAAATGGACTTAATAAAAGAATTATAAAGAATTACTCAGGGTGGGGATCACTTTTTTTTTATAATTCTCGACTTAATCCGTCTTGAAATTTGGAAAAAATAATTTAAAAAAAAAATTCTCTGCCCTGAGGGAAATCGGAACCCAAGCAAAAGAACAAAGAAACACTAGTTCTACCACCTTACCAATTACCATCACGAGTAACACAAGTAATACGAGTACGAGTAATGAGTAATTTTTATTTCCTAATTTTTTATTGGGGGACTACTTATATTCTTAATTTTTAAATTTAACCCTTCTTTATATTTGGGAAAAAAATTTTAAATTTCCCGCATCAGAGGGATTTGAACACAAGCAAAAGAAATGGAAAAGCAATACTTCTATCACCACACCGAATTATCATTTGAATAGTCATTGATAAAAATATATTTATAACGAATTTTTCCTCCGAAATTTTTATTTTGTCCAATTTTTCTCAACAATTTCTTACACAGAATCCCCATTCTTACCAGTGCTTATTTGGTCCCGGGTTTGCCCCGGTCCCGGCGGGACTAAAGTTTCGGGACTGGGGCTTGGCTTTTTTTGAAAACCGGGACCGGGGACAGGGACCCAAAAAACCGGGGAATCCCCGCCCCGGTCCCGTGCTACCCTAGTTCCACCTTATATGAAATGCTGTATCAACTAATCGTATATCATCGATACCTTCTTTTTTAAACTAAACATGTTAAATTTTTAGAAATGAATAGCTTTTCTTTAGTGAACATTGTTTATCTAGTTAATTGTGCATCTTTTTCATTGCTATTCATGCGGCTATAGTTTCAACTTTCAAAATCAAGCATAACAATTTAAACTAGAGCTCATTAGAAATTATAAAAAGAGTTTTAATTATTGTATATTATCGAACACTACATAATAAATTCAAAAATGATGAAACCGTATATTTATTTGGCAATTAAAGGAAACAAAATTTCATTCAAGGCTTCAGCACCGAATATATTAAACAAAAAAACATTAAAAATATTCGCAAATTATTTTAAAAACTTTAATTAAATTCATGCAGAGATTTAAAAATTTAAATCAGTGATAGAAAGAACATTTACAACTAAGAAATAATTTTTATTCTTTCATTAACCTGACAGTGAGTTAATTCAAATTATAGCGCAAAAATAATTTTAATATTTAAAAATTAAATTAAAACTAAAATACAAACAATAATTTTTTTTTTTAATTCTTCTTCATCTTTCTAAATAAAAAAGTTATTATGAAAATAAAAAACGTTCGAAATTTTATAATCGTGCTTCCAATCCCACCAGAGTGCTTTGGGTCGGGTTATACTAACAATTTTTTAAAATAGGTGTATTTTATTTTTTAAGTAAATATATTTTTAAAACAAATAATAAGTTCCAACTCATTTATTGAGAACGCATTTATTCTCATGAAGAATTGTTGTGTTCTAAATTTGATAAATTACTAACTAAACTGTTTAAATATTTAAAATAGCAAAAATTAAAATAAAATTACAGCGAAAATACATTAATTAAATATGAGCTAAAATTACCGTGAAGAGTAAAAAAAGAATAATTGGTATACTGATTTTTTGCTTATGAAGTAAATTTGTTTTCAAGGGGCTAGGTTTGGCCCAAAATCAATTTTTTGTCATCCAAGTGCGAAAATTTCCGCTGGGATACATATTAAAAATGATTCTTTCAAAGCCAGATTACTCCAGTTTTGGATTGGTTAACTAGTGCTGTTTTATTTTAAGCGTAGGAAGCATTTTAAAAATTTTAATTTAATTTTTCTTTGTTTTTCTTTTTTACCTGCAAAATCCTGACCCGGGTCAGGGTCCTGCTCAACATTCTGGACCCGGATCAGAATCCCGGAAAACAATATTTATAATCCGGCTCTTCCGGTCCGGGTCGATTCTTTAATCCTGATTCTGATCATGATCCAGAATTTTAGGAAGTACCGGGCTCTAATAGGTATTTAAAAATTTAAGAAAAATGAATAAATTTTTTGAAGATATCCGAAAAACAATGAGATTAATTTTTAAAACATTAAAAAATTAATTATAAAAGAAATTATAAAGGATAACAATTAAATATAAAATTATATAATGTTTACTTCCAGAAAAAATAAATTTTTAATTAAATTAGCTAAACTTTATTATTTGAAAAACAAGGTCAAAAATTATGAATCAGGAAATAGTGCAAAAAGACGTCAATTAGCATGAAATTGTAGATTTGGTAAATTTTTTAGCATCAATAATGTTATAATTCATTATTTTAATGAATTGATTTTTTTAGTAATTAAGCAATTGTTTGAAAGAAATTTGAAAATTTTTTTACCATATGACTATAATTTCAAGAAATTGGGCCCCAGAACAGTAAAGCATTATGAAAAAATAAAATATATAATAAAAAATATCTTCTTTAATTTTTCTTAATTTCCTCTTACTTTCCACTTTTCTATTTCTTTTTCTCTGCTTAGGTTTATTTGCTCAATAGCAAATCAATCCATGACAAACTGAGGCCGAAGGGGAATTGATTTTTTACATTGATTTATAAATTCATATTTGTCCAAACGAAACATTTTTTGAATTTCTTATTTATTTGATCAAATAAATGTATGATTATGTCCCTTTAATTTTGTTTTTGACCATTAAAATTATTTTTTTCTTATTTCATTAAATAATTTTCTTTGTTTCCTATATAGTGCCAATGCAGAAAATTTGTATGAATATTTTCTATCGTTTTATTTAATTTTTTCTTTTATCAAATGAAATTTTTTAACAATTATTTTTTCTGTTTGTCATTGTTCGGTCTGGTTGTAGTCTATTTGGCCAGGTGGCTACACCCCAGACAAACAGAAATTACGCTACAGAGGATGTACATATAAAAAAGAAAAATCACCTGTATCTTGACTTGAGTTATGCCAGAAGGGAAAATTAGCGAATTTGCCCACTAAGGTTTTTTAATGATTTATAAAACAAAACTAAAATTAAATGCGTATGGAAGAGCTGATTTATTTATAATTTGTCTCCTTTTCCCGCTCCTCAATAAAAAAATGCAATAAATATTTCCTAGTTCCTGAAATATAATATTGAAACTGGAATTAACATGAACCTTCGCAATTTTCAAATTGAGATAAATATAAAAAAGAGGATCTAATAATAAAATCTACCAATTAAGATTGTTTTAAATGAATCGGAAATGTGAATAAATTGAACAAAAATCTCGAAAATTAAATATTTTCCTATAAAATATAAAAATTTATACTCAGATAATTTTTAATTTCAAAAAAAACTAACTTTGCGCCAAGAATATCAAATGACAGGGGATAATTATTTATTGTTTACACAAATTATGAAAAAAAACAAAATCGGAATCACTTATTTGCCCTTCAATTTCAACATAATCGGCATTCTCGTCAAAAATTAAAACCTCTAAATGTTCCATTTCTTCATTGTTTTTAAAAGATCGTTCAATTTCAGATGCAAAATTTTTCGCAATGTTAATTTCCTGGGCAATAATTGAAGTTTCAACATGATATTTTGAAAAATATTTTGTAGGAGAATAAGAATATTTATGGGGTTGACATACATTTTAAAGGTTGGAATAAATTTTTTGTTGGGTTTGGATGGATTCGTCGGCCACATAATTTGCATGAAATGCAAAAATAAAAGGGGAAAAATCAATGTGCACGATGCGAATCTGAACTTTAATCGATAGAAAAGAAACCTAGAGCAGTACCTCCGGGCCTAAAAAATTTGGCACGTCATATCTCGGCACCCGAGCTTGTTCAGCGAAAAATAAAAACAGTTTCCTTAATAACCTAGGGGTGTTCTACCTACCCACCAAATTTCATTTCGAAACTCCACGGGCACCTGACCACTCCTCCTTTGTAAGTGAATTTTATTTGTTTCCATTAGTTCGAAATTGTTAAATCCTTATATTTGTTATAATTGTTTGATTTTTTCTATATCATTTTATAACAAAAAAGCGTGGTTCTTAATTTATTTCACTTTATCTACAAATTCTAAAATTTACAACAGATATTTTTCAAGTTTCAGAAACCCCCAGTAATCTTAACTTGGATTATGACTGAAAAGTTAAAGTTTTGCAAAATTGATGATAGATTCTTTTTTAATTCATTGCAATAAAATAATAGTAACAAAGGCCACTTTATTTAAAATATAAAAATACGTAAAATCACGGAACAGGGATACAAACATAAAATAATAAAAACATATTTGACCAGTCGAACAAAACTGATTGAAAATAATTATGCATCTGCTCCTAATACTATTTTGGAAAACGATTAACACAAAAATTTGAAACACAAGTATTGGATAAAAAAAAGAAATGCCCTCCGAAAATCTTTATTAAAGGCATTTCCAATCTTCTCAAATTAATTTTAAAGTAATTTACAACAAAATAAAAATTGAAACTTATATTATTAAAAATGTAAATTATTAATTAAATTTGCTTTATAAAGAGAAGGATATAATAATGACCGACTTTTGGGCTCGGTTTAAAGCAACGCTGGCGCGAAGAATCCAGTTCAACAGAGATCGATGCCAAATCAAACTAATCTCCCTCAGTAAATATTAAAAAAAAACTTTAATCGTTTTAGAAAAGATAAAAAATAATGAAAACTTTAAATCTTTTTAGAAAAAATAAAAAATATATAAAAATTGAATCTTAATTTAAATTTGAAATGTACTTAAAAAGTAAATTTTCTTTTATACTACTGCGCTATTAGAAAATTTTTCATTGCTAGGCCCAACGAGGTTCATTGAACTCAGGTATTAAAAATAATTTAAAAAGCAGAAAAAACCAAAAAATTAAAAATCTTAACTATTTTTAAAGTGAAAAAAGTGTGAATTAAGAAAATTTATATTAAAACCAAATTCTCATATTGAATAATAAACTGAAAATGCCATGTAACAAACCGAATAATAAATTATAAAAAAATGTTTAGGAATTTGGAGATGCCAGTAAATGTTTTCATAAAATATTATATTAAAAAAATAAAAAGCAATTATTATCTATGATAAAAATTATCTACCCCTCCCGTTAATCAACTACAAATCCGGATAAGAGCGAGGGCTGGATGAGGGCTCAGAAATGTCAATCTTTGACGTCGAGACGAGAATAACAGCCGAAACGAAAACGAAAAAACAATAGTAACAAATTAAACATTTTTGTCTAAAAAATTTAAATGTTAACCAAAAATCTTATTAATTAATAAAAGTGCTTTTATCTCGGCAGAAGACTTTAAAATGAAGAAAAATAAAGAGAAAGTTCATCCGCATTTAAAGTTGAATTTAATTAATTTAAGTTAAAAATTATTGTTAAATTTTTTATTATTTACCCAAAACGTGTTGAATTTACTTGTTCGCTTGCGCATGGAAATTAAAATTAAGATTATAGCAATAAATAGGTAATAAAAAGACAATACTCATATAATATAAAAGTTAGGTCAACCCTAAATTTTATTTTTCGATGAAAAAGGGAAAAATAAATAAAATGAAATAATAGCAAAAGAATTTAAAAGTAAATTAATCTTTTCAAGCGATTAAAGTTTTTAGAAAGAAGTAAGGTAGTTAAAAGAGAGCTAAACATCATGAATTTGAATAAAGAAAATACAAAATTAGGTATGTTATTTTTATATTTTTCCTGTTTGTCATTGTTCGGCCTGGTTGTAGTCTATTTGGCCAGGTGGCTACACCCCAGACAAACAGAAATTACGCTACAGAGGGTGTACATATAAAAAAAGGAGAAGTACCCGTAAAATGGCAAAAATCGTGGCGAATTCCAAAAAACTCTTTTCATAAAAAAATAAAGAATAGAAAAAGCATAAAATTCTCTAGAAACTAAAGATGGAGCTTCGTTGAATTTTCTTGATAAATAATCAAATTACACACAGTTTCATTCTTCCCATTGCAATTGCAAAAGGCACACATTTGTTACATCGATTTTAAATAATTAATTTTATTTAAACCAAACTTTTGTAAATTTTTTTAATGCCCGAATTTGCAGGATTATCCTTTGAATTTTGTTTTTGACAATTAAAATTAATAAAAATACTATCTCCTCTTTTTTTTGGCCACAATTTCAAAATTTGATTTTGAACATAAAAATCACCTGCATCTTGACTTGAGTTATGCCAGAAGAGAAAATTCGCGAATTTGCCCACTAAGGTTTTTTAATGATTTATAAAACAAAACTAAAATTAAATGCGTATGGAAG
Organism: Heterodera filipjevi; assembly: GCA_039877585.1. NCBI lineage: Eukaryota > Metazoa > Nematoda > Chromadorea > Rhabditida > Heteroderidae > Heterodera > Heterodera filipjevi. Next base: position 1,842,012 of record JBDPZO010000003.1, read on the forward strand.
AGCTGATTTATTTATAATTTGTCTCCTTTTCCCGCTCCTCAATAAAAAAATGCAATAAATATTTCCTAGTTCCTGAAATATAATATTGAAACTGGAATTAACATGAACCTTCGCAATTTTCAAATTGAGATAAATATAAAAAAGAGGATCTAATAATAAAATCTACCAATTAAGATTGTTTTAAATGAATCGGAAATGTGAATAAATTGAACAAAAATCTCGAAAATTAAATATTTTCCTATAAAATATAAAAATTTATACTCAGATAATTTTTAATTTCAAAAAAAACTAACTTTGCGCCAAGAATATCAAATGACAGGGGGATTTCCTTCAATGCAAGAGCAGGATACAAATTTAAAAAAATTCTTTTAGTTGAAAAAGAAACCTCATAAGAAGTAATCAAAAAGGTGAAATGAATATTACAATAATATCCCGTTAACTTTGAGACGAAAGAAAAGTTTTTTATTATTTATCTTTCCTTAAGCGGGTTGTTATCCTGGAATCTGAATTAAAATTGAAATTGTTGAATAAAAATTAAAGTTTAGAAGGTTAATTTACCTTCAAAATTGGAAGCCTCATAATAAATAAAAATCAACCTCAAAAAGGGTTAAAAAGGAAGAAAAAAAGAACCTTAAAAGCCCTAAAAAAAAACAAAAAAAAAGCATAATTAGAAATCTTTTAAAAAAGAAAATTAAAAGAAGAAAAACCCCTGCAGTAACTAAGGTTCTTCTAAAACTTTTAACTATCAACTTCTCAGAATTTCACCTATGATGTATTGCTAAAGAAATTAATAAAAATAAAAAAATTTTAAAAATTAAGAACACTAAAAGTAAAATTGAAAAAGGTTTGACATTCTAGATAATAAGAGAGCCCTATAAAAAGAAATTTTATTAGTCTTTTTAAAAAAGCGTCTTGATCAGGAACTTACCTATTTTGGATGAAATTTATTGGACTGGAAAATAAAAAACTCATGCTTTTTAATTAATGAAAATGTAAATTAACCCAATTGAATTCTGAAAAAAAAGCTAACCCAGATAATAAAGTCAAAAAGTTATTTTAATTTTCTTACAAAAACTGGCTCATATTAATTATTATTTGTGCTTTGAAAAGACATCATTAAAAAGAAAATAAATAAATAGCTATCATAGCAATAAAATTTGAATTGCCATGCAATTTAATTTTGACAACGAACGACGTCCCATGAAGTAGCACACGCGGGATCCTACATGATTAAAACAAAAAATTTAACCACTTATTATGCGTGTAAAAATGATGCACCTTAATTTAATAAATGGTTCAATTAATCATTTAAAAAACAATTTGACCCCAAAAATTGAGTAAAAAAATAAAATTCAAACCAATTACTGAAATTATAAATAATTACGAAAAGAATATCTTAATATAAAAATAACGCGAAATGATCATGTAATGCAAAGAAGTTGTTTTAACTTGATATCAATATTGAAACTGAAGGTAACACCCTCGACCATGAAATAGACATGCACGGCATTGTCGGCAAGACATCCAAACATGCCAAATTCGGTATCATGAACTCCTCTTTCTCATATTAAGATATCATTAAAAAGAAAATAAATAAATAGCTATCATAGCAATAAAATTTGAATTGCCATGCAATTTAATTTTGACAACGAACGACGTCCCATGAAGTAGCACACGCGGGATCCTACATGATTAAAACAAAAAATTTAACCACTTATTATGCGTGATAAAATGATGCACCTTAATTTAATAAATGGTTCAATTAATCATTTAAAAAACAATTTGAGCCCAATAAAATTCAAACCAATTACTGAAATTATAAATAATTACGAAAAAATACCGAAAATAAGAAAAAAAACCTGCTTCTTTGGAATCACGAATTCACATGAAAATTGTTGTGAAAACACAAAATTCATACGAAAATTATAAAACTCATGAATGGGAGTACAGTGGTGCCGATAGACGCCACCGGGGGAAACTTTGAAAATTTATGGCCGGTTGTTAACAGATTTTCCACAAAAATGGTCAGTTTTTAGACAAAATCGTCAAAGTGATGATTGCAAAATGATCAACTTTGCGAGCCTTGCTTTAATACCTTTGAGTTTTCCTGATTTCTTCTTCAAAAATGGCCCTTTTTAGGTTACAATCCGTTAACAAATCAACTAAAATTTTCATAATTTAATAGTATTAATCCACCAAAGCTCAGAAGATATCTAAATTATAAACTATCAAAATTCATCAATAAAACTTTAAAAATTAAGACTAAATTTGTTTTCAAAATTTTATTTAAAGATAAACGAAAAATTAGATCTTGAAAGACATGATTGAAATTATAAATTAGATAAATTTAATACTTAAATCAAAGCTTTTTTAAAAAATAGATTTTTCATATTGTAACAGATTGAATATTTGAAGTTGCATATATAAAAACAAAGCATAAAGAATAAAGAGTGGATATTAAGCAGGAAACCTATCATAAAAACAATAAAAATAGTTATAGAAAAATCGATTTCAAATTTATTCAAACGATTTCTTGCTGATAATCAGAAAAATAAATTTTAAAAATATGAAATATTTATCAACATAGAACTTCATTCGAATATATTTTTGAAATTCTTTACTGATAATTTTGGAATAATATTATTATTTTTTAATTGGTAATATATTAGGAGCATTTTTTTGAATTTAAAATATGTTTAATGATATGCCGTCATGCAGTGACTTTCCATTTTTTTCTTTCTTAATCCTTTTCTAAATTTCAGTTTAATATCAATATATATTTTTAATTACTTTCAATCTTTGTATCTGTCTTTTTGCGTTATTTTTAAAATTTAAGATAATTGTAATTTCTGGGAGTTTAGTCAAATGATGATTATTTCGGCCAATGTAAAGATCGCGCCGAAAGAGACTAAAATTTTGAGAATAATACTTGTAATTTTTCAATTTATTTCTTATCATCTGTCTTTTTCTTGCTTTATGACTTTTGTTCTGGCTATCAATGCGTCTTCCTATTCGATATTTACTTTGTTTTTTAAATTCCGCTATTTATTACAAAAATTATTATTACTTATAAATTTTTTATGTTTTTGTCTCAAATATTATTAATTTTTTATTTGAACTTTTTATTCTAAAATTTTCTCAAATTAAAATTATCAAATTCTTCATCAGGCTAATAATTTTAATTAACTTTTTGGACATTGTAAAATTTTACTTTTGTAATCAAGTCATCAATTGGGGAAAAAATTTATTGTTTTTTGTATTTATCTGATAAATTAGGGAGTTTTAGACTTTTCCGACTTTTTTTTTTCATTTATAAAAAAATATTTTTTTTATCAACCTAAGTGTTACCCGATTATATGTTGTTTTTTTTAATTTGCCATTTTATTATAAAAATTAAACTATAAAGAATTTGGGGCGGGGATTAAATAGCGGGCATACTCATTGTAGAGTTCTTTTTCAATATCTCATTGTGAGATATCTGATACTTCTTTTTTAAGCATGGAATATATTCAAAGAATTTAATTATTTTATTTAATCATTAATTATTTGTTAAACTAATAAGAATTTTTGAATTCCCCCTCTTGGCATAAGCCTTTTAGAATTGTAGAAGTCAGTACAAAATACAATTAAAAGCTTTTTTAATGTGCGAAGCTGATGTTTCGCGAAAACTTTTTTATTATTTTTGTGTTTAAAGTCACTTTAATTGTCATTCATGTTTTTAATTATAAATAAATAAATGTTTTTTTTATAAAATAAAATTTTGGTGCAAACAAAAAATCTTAGATCTTTTTTAGTGTAGTGTTCTGCAAAAGATTTTCGCTATTTGTTATCGGTTAATAGGTTTATAGCTTTAACATTAAAATATTTTATAAGTCAGTTTAACCCATAATTAAAATAAGGTAAAGAAAGATTTGCTTTTCGTTTTTTAAACAAATAACTAACTAAAGGATAACAATTAAAAAAAATAAAATAAAATTGTGAGACATTATTTTGCATCTAGTTTAGGGTGATAAGAAGATGAACGCAGGCTGATCAACCAGAACAAAAATAAAGAATTCGCATGCTTAGCAGCAGTGGTTAAGAGTAGAAAAAAATAATAACGTATGCCACAAATAATGATAAAATTTAAATACATGAGTTTGATCTGCAAGGATTAGGAATTTAATAAAACATTTACAAAATGCATTCATGATAAATAAAAAAATCAATTGAGAGTTTTAAATTTATCTCAATGCGGTGAATGAAAACAAAAACCAAAGAACTCGAAAAACTTATTAAAAGCCAGCAGGAAATTGACTAGGCCAAATACGGGGCCGAAAATAAAACAATAAAGAAAGAAATAGTTAAAAAATAAAGAATAGTTAAAAAACAACTTTTATAAGATGCCTCAAACAAGACATCATCACTGGGAAAAATTTCCGCGAGAGAAATATAAACGAAAAGTCAAAATTATTAATAATCATTAAAATGTTTATTTTAGTTTCTCAACTTTATTATATTGAAGCCCGAAAGAGTTTCAGCTCAAAAATACAGAGAGTATAAAAAATGAGCCAAATTAAAAAATTATCTATATCTGTAAAAGTGGTTTTTTTACAAATAACCCGAAGCAGAAAAATCAAAATTCAAAAAATTCATAAAAATTAACGAAAATAATTTAAAAGTAAAGTAAGCTCGTCAAAGTCTTAGAAAAACAATTAATGATCATAAATATAAATTTATATTGCTTATTCTGAACATTAAATTAAAAATAGCAGAATTTTAAAGCTATGAAGATCAGTTCTATGAGAAGAATCTGAGGTTCATAGTGCATACAGGCAAAAAATAGCTTTACTTTTTGGTTTTTACAATTATAAGTATTCTCAAAAAATAAGCAAATAGAGCAATCTAAAAATTTATACTTATGAAAAGGTCTTCATATTTGTATATTAAATCTTAAAATAACCTGCTAGTTAAATTTAAATAATATTATTTAATCGAATGCCTAATTAGAAAATTTTTATTGCGACAATAATAAATGCACAAGGGATGAAGCTGATCTTTGGTATCAAAAAAGCAAAATAGGAATTCCGATGCTTAAATTTTTTTTTGGAAATTGGAAATCTTTTTAAACAAAATGACCATTTTTTGAAAAAGCAACAACCAAAATGAATCTCGACCAGCTCAAAATTATAAAAAAATATATATAAATATGTTTGGCGCAATTTCCCATTAAAATTCTTACCCCAACTTCTCACTTGTAAGTGTCATCCTTAGTGGTATATTTTTTTAAACCAAAAAACGACATCACTTGGTTTTCGGGTAAGCCGGGTTTCAGGCCTAAGATTTTCGCTTTGCATTTTTGCCCAAAACCCCCGATTTTGTTTCGGTTAACTGGCCGCCGTCAACCCAAAAAACATATATATTAAACAAAAAAATTTAAAACATCCAAAATTTAAAGAAATCAGTTTTTTTTAAAAGTTCGTTATAAATTTTCGCATTCAAAATTTAAACAAAGAAGAGCAGGCTAAAAATTTTGGGAATTTTTTATTTTTTAGATATTTTGGGGAAGAAATTCAATTTTTGCGTGGCCTTTAGTTCACTTTTTTTAAAATTCGAAATTGGGCCCCAGAAAAGTAAGGCATCATGAAAATTAAAATATAATAAAAAAATTTCTTCTTTAATTTTTCTTATTTCCTCTCACATTTCACTTTTCTATTTCTTTTTCTCTGCGTGGGTTTATTTGCTCAATAGCAAATCAATCAATGAAAGAATTAAAGCCGAAGGGAATTGAGCGGACGGATGGAAATGACTCCAATAAATTACCCCACACGGAACACTCATTTTCATTCTTCTCCTATTGCCACTGCGAAAGTCACAACTTTTTTATATCGATTTATATGATGACTTTCCTTCAAAGCAAAACCTATTTGAGTTTTTTTTTATCTTTTAGTTTTGTTTTTGACAATTAATATTATTTTGCTGTTAAAATGTAGTGCGGTCCATTATTCTCTATAAATGCATAATAATTTATTATTTAATTTTGAAAAAGGTGGTTTTTTATTCTTTTTACAATTCGAAGCCGACATAAAAAATTCACAGTTTGCCAAGAAATCTTCATTTTTATGCCAAAAAAATCATATAGCTATTACTTACGTGCTGTTCGTGTGTTTTGCTTCTGTTCATCCCCAAATGGAGTCGTGTCATATCCTTTCCCATTCCCTTCTGTTGCTTAAGATGTTCTCCCCATCATTCCCTTTGTGTTGCCGTCATTCTCCTCATCCTACCCAAAGTCTGGCCCGCCAAATTGTGTTATTATATAAGACCACCCAAATTCCCCTTCGGGGGCTGCGTTATGTCTGCATTTGGTCATTCTGCTCTGTGTTGTTTTTATGCCATTGGCAATCCTTTTTCCAATGTTGCTTTGACCCACACAAATTGCTCTACCAATGTTTGACACATAACTAATTCCCGGTCTTAATTAAATATATATTTTGTTAATGCTTTTCCTTTAATAACCGGTAATTCAAAATGGCTTAAAGCCTCGAACCCGGGGACACAACACAAAATCTATTTTGAAATACAAAACAAACTCAAAAAGCTCATCTCCCAGGCATAAATGCTAAAATATGCACAAATTATGCATAAAAATGGTAAAATGTGTGCCATATATGTACAAAAACCGAAAACCATGTTCTAAAAAAGTAAAATATAGTAAAAAACAAAATTAATGAGAAGCAACAATTTAAGCCCCAATGACTAATTTAAAGTAAATGGGAAAATATTATTATTTTTTAACAATTATAAAATCAATTATTTTTCAAGAAATTTTGGAAGAACAAAATTGGTTCTATTTTTCAAAATTTTTTTGCCAATTTCTCAAAAAATATAAACCTTTTATTTTTGGGATACTTTAGAAAAAAGAATTAAAGACAATGCTCCCTTATGCCCAAGAAAATATTCATATGTACCAAAAAACTAATTTATTCTAATTCTTTGTATTTTTCACCCTAAAAGTTGTATTTTAAATAAATTTCGATTAAAACTGAAGCTAATGATGCCTGGCGCTGCTGATAGGCGCGCACCACCCGGAAAATTGTCAAAAAAAAGAGTATTTTAAGTTTATCTGCGGGGTGGGGGATTTGAACCCAAGCAAAAGATATGGAGAAACAATACTTCTACAACCACACCGATTTACCATCTTGCTAATAAATTGAAAATATATTTTATAACGATTTTCTTCAAAAAAAAATTCCCTTCTGTTAGGTCGAAGGACAAAAAAAAATTTTTGATCATGGTTGAACCTCTCCCACACAAAAAGGTGTAAAAGCAATAAAAAAAATTACAAAAACAATATAAATTATTATTAATAAATTAATTAGGATAAACGAAAAATGTAAGTTCAAATTATCTTTTTTGGGCTAATAGAGGTAACCAAGATCTATCGGATAATACAAATTTCATTTTTGTTCCGGGCACTTTTAAAATCGTTATAACTTTTTTTTCTTTTGTTATTATAGGAATTCCTTAACTCTTTTTGTAGGTAATTTTTTCCTCTATAATGTACAACCAACGCGATTCCATAATTGCATTGTTATCAAATGGAATTAGTACCCGGAAAATGTCGACTCTTCTCAAAGTCCCAAAAAGCACTGTCCATGATACGATCAAAAAATTCAGGTACAAATAATTCTCACTAAAAGTTCTAAATAAATTGTGTAGAGATCACACATTCACTTCATCCATCCTCTGTTATGGTTTGGGCAGGGATAAGCGCCTCGGGCAAAACCTCCCTGATTTTCGTGGATCCTGGGGTCAAAATCAACAAAGAATACTACTTGAGAGAAATCCTCCAAAAGGTTTGGGGCCTTGGGCTAGGGACCACTTTGGGCAGCGGGAATGGATTTTCAGCAGGACTCTGCGCCGGCTCACAAGGCGCGACAAGTCCAGGACTGGTGCCGAGCCCATTTCCCTGGCTTTATCAGTGCCCAGGATTGGACGCCCTATTCGCCCGACTTAAACCCGATGGATTTTTCCATCTGTGCCATTTTGGAGGCCAGGCGCACTTTGAAAACAATTGATTGTTATTATTCCTTATTCTATTCTATAACAGATTGTGTTTGTCAGTTTTCTCTATCTCTGTTGTGAATAAAGTTATGAGCAAAAATATGTGCCCGGAAACTTTTGGCGCACCCTGTAATAAACTAAATTTGACGTGCACAAAATAAACAGCTAAAAACAATGTTAAATATTGTATTTAAAGTACCAATAGGCCATATAATTACATATTAATTAAATAAGATATATGCAACAAAAAAGTAACAATAGAATTTTATGTTAAAAATATTATAAAAAGAACAATAAAGAGAAATAAGTTGATAAAAGGGCTTAGCTGGCGCAAATAATTGAAAATAATATAATTACTGACAAATTTTCACAATAATGCATACTTAACTAATAAAATAATACGGAAAAATATTTGGAAAAAAATGTTTTCTTAAGAATATATGAAAAGATATTTATTAATAAAAAAAATGAGTATCGTGGGAAACAAGATCCACATTTGACGATGCGGAGGACAATTGAAAAAATACATCAAATTCTGCTATTAAATTTAAAATAAACATAAACAAATTAATGCTGTTTACTCTTATTGTACGTTTTATTCAATTTGTAACACCGCGAACTTATTTATTAGTGCAACATTATTTAGCAAACTCCATTAAGGGAACCGACTTTAATTCACAAAAAAAATCCAAAAAGTCGAATAAAAGTCAATAAAAATGGCAAAAAAGGCAAGTAAATTACGAATCTATTCAGTTCCGTCCCGCCACTTCCGTCCCAGCCGGTTCCTTCCCATCCGCTTCCGTCCCAACCGGTTCCTTTCCAGCCCGTTCCGTCTCGCCAATTCCGTCACAGTATATTATAGGCCAGTTCCGTCCCATCCCAAAATTTAGAAAAAAAAAACAGAAATATTAATTGGGTATAAATGTGCTTTTTAATCTAATTTAAGCCTTAGTTTTTAATATAAAATGATAGTTGCAAAAAAATTCTTTGAAATTAAAAGCTATTTTCAAATTCATCTTGCGGACCAACATAACTGCAAAGCGACAAACAACTGCGAACTAGCCTTATAATTTTAAATGTATGCCCTTTTTTTGATAACCTATAAAAATTTTTGTAACTTTTCAAGAGAATGACTAATTCAACAATTTTTGCTATTATTATTTAAAATATCATGCATGTATTTGCCGTTATTTATCCTTTGTCAAATTATTGAACGATTTTAATAACACAGTGGAAATAGCTGAGGACTTAATTAAAAGAAGAATAAAGCAATTAAAAAATAAGAAACGGAAGAATTATATCTGATTTTGAAATTTGAAAAAAAATATATAAACCAAATGTGTTTGTAAACCAATAAAATCATTGGAGGCAGATAAAAATAAATAAAAATAACTTTGTTATTTATTTTTGATTTTTAATTAACGTAAAAATTTTATCAACTGATGAGGCACTACATCTTGAAAAATACTAAATGAATATCATAAACTAAATTCAAAGAAGTTAATTTAAAAATATTGAATTAAAAACTGAGACTTTTAAAATTATTTGAAAGGAAAAAAGAAGATTAACGAATGACTTTTACATTATCTGGAAAATGATAAGAAAAATTAAAATAATTTAAGACAAAACATATTCTTAGTTTAAAAGGCTTTAACCATATGAATAATAAAATTTATAAATTTTATTTATATAGCCTTAATTTAATGAAAAATCCATATAAAATACTTCAAAAAGTTAATGTTTAATAAAATCTAATTATATATTAAAAAAAAAGAAATCGAACCAAGCCGACCGAACCTTTCGAATTTGGTCCAGCACAGCTTTATTTTATTATTCACCGACAAAAGAAGAAAAAGTAAATATTCACATATTTCAGAAGATAAAAGAAGAAACAAACCACAAATAAAAAGCACTCAAAAAATAAATACTTAGGAAACTTCTGAAATAAAAAATTGGGTTCGGACAAAATGGATAGGAAAATGGTAGTACAAAATAAAATATATTATAAAAAAAAATCAAAGTAATTTCTTTACAGTCCAATTTCAGAAAAATAATTGACTGAACTATTTCCGAAAACATTTCATTAAAAAAAAGAAACAAAAGCCGCTACTCCGAAACCTTTTTTGTTAAGGCGGGTCAGTCGCAGAATACATGATCTTTGGAAACCGAATTCTGGACCAAGACGAGATCATGTTAATAGCATACAGTAAATGAAATTACAAATTGTTTCAACGAAGTGAAGTAATTATGCATAAAAAAGAAAATTACCTTTAAATTCAACTAAAAATATTTAAAAAGAAGCACTAAATTAAAAGAAAAAAAGCTAATATATTAAATATTTTTTATGTAAATTAATATAATTAAAAAATAAAATTTATTAACTAATATTTTTTATAAGAGAAAAATTGAAAATTATTAGCTAGTGAGCTTTAAATAGGCCGTTTTGCGCGCAATTAATTTAATAAGAAAATTTTTAAAAAATATCTACATGGAAATAAATAAATCAAAAATTTTCAAATGGTAGTAATATGGAACAATATCTCAAAATTATTTCGGAGATATGGAAGCTATAGTCGACAGGATGACAATCGCTATTATTTTAAAATATTTCTTAAAACAAAAAGCTACAATATAATTTTTCACTAAAAGACTAAAAAGATAATCGAAAATTTTGGATCAGATCTAATAATTATTTAAACAAGCGTCTTTTTTAATATTTTTAAAATTTAAATAGATAAAATAAAGAAGAAGTGATAAATTTTAGATATTAATTTAATTTTAACGTTTGTCATTTAAAAGAAAAAATAAAAATAGATTTTTTTTTAATTATATGAAAGAATAATTTAAGCCTTTAAAATGATATTATATTAAGGTAATAAAATAAACCTACCTATTGATCATTTACGATATTAAAATGCTGGATTTAGACTTATTCTATGCGCCAATACAACGACAAAGGGTTAGTCGATTTGGTTGAATGAGTACTGCCTTGCAGGGTTCAAAGCCACCACATTGCATAATTAATTTTAAATAACTTAAGCCATTTATTTTAAAATATTATAAAAATAATTAAAATTTTTTTAAGTTTCCTCGGAGGCGCCTACCGGCACCGCCGGAAACTCCTCTCCTCGCCCACAAAAAAATTTAAAAAGGGGAAATTACATAATTCTTGAAGGAGCATATCTCGTCAGGTATTAACCCTGTATTAATTTCCTCAAAAGTTGATCCTTTTTTAAGATTAATTAAGAAGGAATTTTGGTTTATTTGTTATTTCATTTGAAAATTTTTTTAAATCAGTTTGCTCCAAAATATATCAGTCAATGAAAATTTCTTCTTTTTAATAAACAAAGTCACATGTGCTGGTAGTCGCATTCCCAGACAAAAAAAATTAAGTCATTGGGCTTGTAAAAATCACTCAAATTGTCAATATTCAAATTCAGAAAATATCTCTCAATTCGTGAAAATAAATTTAAAAAAGAATTCGTACCGTATTTCCTCTAGTAAAAGTACAGTGCTTTTATTTTCAATCACTCTCTAGGGTGTATTTCTATTAGAGGGTGCGCTTCAAAATAGAGGGTGTACTTCTATTTTTCGATTAACAAAATTCTTAACGTGCTGGGTAGTTTCATAAAAACCGCCATCATAAAAAACGCCATTTTGCAGATTTTTCGTCAAAAACTGGGCATAACTTTGCTCAAACACAACCAACCCTTTTTTGGCTACAACTTTTTTAAATAACGATCAAATTTTTGAAATTTGGTAGGCTAATAGAGCTAACCAATAGCTATCGGACCATACCAAGAATGCGCAATTTGATTGAGTTTACGCAAAGATATGACCAGTTTTTGACGAAAAATCTGCAAAATGGCGGTTTTTATGAAACGCCCAAAGTGGCGGTTTTTATGAAACGACCTAGCACCAATTCTTTACTTCAAAATTTATCAAAAATTCCATTTCAATACAAAGCAAAAAAGATGCAAATATTAATGAATAAAAAATATATCACAAAATTTTTAAAGGTAAATAAATTCATAATTTCATTTATTTGAAAATAAAGAAAAAAACCCGAAAATGACAAATGAAAAAATTGCAGGAAGCTTGAAAATTTATGTGTCTTGCAAAATACAAATAAAAATTATAACAGAAGGAAAGTTTAAATAAAATAAATGAAATGATGTATTTTTTAAATTTGATTTTCATTCCAGAAAAAAAGTAAAATTTACAAAAGATAAATGAAATAAATAAAAAAATTAACAATCTTTAAAAGTGCAAGTTTATTTAACCAGACCAAGAACCAAACGATTTAATTACCTAACCACTTTGTATACATATTATATTAAAATAAAAGATTATATTTTGATGTAATAAAAAAGAGTAAAACTCATATTAAAATAAATAATTATGCTTCCGTGTAATAGGAATATTTTGAAAAATATGGGGCAAATAAATATTAATATTAATCAAAAGAGCCAAACAGAGATATTGCTAAGACACCCCAATGGGTTAATCTTTCGGTGAGATTATCTTTGCGATGTGCCTTTTTAAAAATTCGTCACCAAAAGGCAAAAGCAAGAAAAATGTAAAATTATCAAATAATAAGAGATGGCATATTGAGTAAATTTTCATTGCAAATTCTCATTTTACTATTTATCTTGTTTGGTATCATAAATAAACGGAATTGCAACAAAGGTTTAATAAAAATTTATTCAAAAAAAATATAACCATATTATATATTTGCATATCTGTAAAGTTAAAATTTATTTCAGTGAAATTAACTTTCTAATTTTTTCCCGACTTTTTTCGCCTTTTTCAAAGTGTCGGTAGGTAAGATCATTTTTCTATTTTTTTCTGGCGGGTTGTAAAAATCGAAAAAATAGTCCAAAATCCCAAAAAAGAAACTGAAAAAAGTCGACTGAGCCGATTTCTACTATATAACAAGGAAAACCCGGGTTTTCGAGTTTTAACAAGGGTCATTGCCAAGAAAATAACTATTCGGCGGATCACAAATTTCGTTTTACATGTAATGCAAAATATCGCATTCGAATCCACCAACGCATTGATTTATTACCGAACAAGAATATATTGTCATAGTCAAATCTTTAATAATTTTTGTTGCGTTCCTTTTGCATTTTATTATGAATTCAGTTTCATAATGCGCACTCAAATCACAAAAAGCCGCTATTTACACTGAGAACCCACAAAATCTCATCATTTTAAAGTATGGGTTTTGAAAAAATCATAAATTTAATGCGTTGGTGGATTCGGATGCGAGAATTAAATACCACCAATTAGATTTTCTTCAAACAGATCAAATGTTTTATACGTGTCAGTATAAAAACATTTCAGATTTATTAGACAACCAAATATTTAGAAAAATCTGACGAACTGATATTTTATTAAAATAAATAAACTCTAAAGTGTTAAACATCTAAGCCAATAACATTTTTTTATTTGCAAATTTCAATTAAAAAAAGTTCAAATTAAAACACAAAATAGAAAAAAACGCTAAATCCTTTAAATTAAAACTAAACAATATCATGCGTTGAATTAAAAATTAAACTCTTATAATAAAAATGAAATGAGTATGATACTTTTATCGAGACTGAAAAACAGTTAAATGCAAAATTAAAGATTTTTTGAAGAAAAAAAAACTAAAAATAAAATAAAAAATTTCATTTGAAAAAGCTGATTAATCACTAGACACCATGGAGTCAACATTCAAGTGTTCCGATACCAGGAAATGAATATTTCCAATCTATAACATAATAATTAAATTTTATCTTCGAAAATAAATATTGTTCTGAATATAACTTTTTCATTAATTGAATATTTCAAAACCAAAAAATATCTATTAATGGATTTTAAAATTGGAAATTAGATTTAATTCAAACAAAATATATAATGCCCCCACACTTCATTTATTAGACATTCTGCCTTTAGGCCCCGTGGTCGTTTCGGCCCCAAGCCAAAAATAGTAAAAATCGTACTCAAATTTTTTTTTCAGAACTTAGCCTGTAGTTTATTTTGAAAACCGAAGTCAACAAAATTTTTTTTAAAAATTTACCCCCCTAGTTTTTTTTGAAGACTTGACCACTTAGTTTTTAAACCGGACCCCGCTATGTTTTTTGAAAAGTCACCAGCTTAAAAAATAGGGGAATTTAAGAATTTTCGAGAAATCAAACTTTGAAAATTTTTTAAAAATCTTACGCTAGCTTTGAAAATTAAAAAAATGTAATTGCAAATGGGGTTTTTAAGTATTGGTGCACTCTCATCGTCGTTTAGGCGATGACAATCGTAAATACCGAGTGCTTCAGCCCCTAAAAAGCGCGGACGTCCGGTTCTTCGGTGGCACAGTTCACGATAATCATGAATAATAAAATAATTGATTGTTCCAAATCCATAACAGCTCACCTCAATCAGTTAAAGAAATGCTTTGAAATGTTAGCTCAAAGTTGCACACTCCCAAGAATCCCAGCCGATGAAACAATAATGCTTCAGATCACAAGGATACTGTCAGACAGGCGGAAATAACTGAGGAAACAGATGAAGAACAATTAGACAATATGCAGATCAATGTCGAACACAAAAAGTATAACCTCAGAACTAGGACAAAGACTTGGAAAGACATAGCTAATTATTAGAATAATGAATCATAAAAAGAAGGTTGCCAAAATAGTGAATTCCTAAAATGCCCAAAACAGATAAAATACAAAAATGCAAGATGAAGGGCTGAAATTTTATTGAAAATCTTCCAAAATTTTATGTCATTTTAGAGCCAATCATCGAGGTTGATCGGCTGCTCTTTCACCTTTTTCTTCACTAGCTGACCCTCTTTCACCCGCTGAGCATAGGTTCTTTGATGCTCACGGTGCCGCTCAGCCGAATCAGCGGGCGCCTTCCGCTTAGTGGCCTCATATTTGGCTCGGTACTCCCGGGCCTGAGCTTGGATGGTCTCGGCACTAGACAGAAAATTGAGAATGGAATCGGCCCCATTTCCACCTTCCCAACGCAATCCTCTCAGCCAATTGCTGGTCCGTGAGGAGCCACTGCTCACGATCCGCACAATCACACCGGGTTGATAGGCCACACACTAAAAACCTTACCTTTTTTTGGTCCAGAACTCCTAACTAACTTTTCAGGGATTTGGCCAACTTCCCGGGTACCAAACTTGAGAAGATTAGCACATTTTGGCCAACCCGCTGCAAACATTTCTTTCCCAAGACTAATGACGTTCGGCTCCCAGATGGAGCCGATGAACATCCACAGCTGAACAAAATATCGAAGTCAAAAAAAGAGAGAAAAACACCAAAAACCTTATCGGAGGGCCCCAAAGTGACATTAAAATGCCAAGACATTTCCTCCTCACGGTGCAGAGGAAATGCAAAACTGCCAGCAGTGTTAAAAATCCGTAGACAGCAGAGCAATCCTCGGGAGGATTGGTCTACAAAGTGAAGAAACATTAATAGTTGGAAAGACCAAAACGCCAGAGTTTTCGCAAAAATACGATGGCAAGGGCTCATCGTCCCTAGGATGTTCTCGTATCATCGCTTACCGTCAGCGGCAGGGGCAACCCACTGGCAGGCATATTGTCACCACTTAGGGCCATTCGGACCGAAAAGTAGTCAAAGAATCTTAAAATATGTGGGAAGTGGGCCTCATCCATTTTTATGTACTCTAAAACTTCTTCAGCTGTTCGGCTTAATCTTTTTCGGGTTGTCAGCAGTTCGTAGCCATATGCCGACACAAGAAGAGTCCTGATCTTCGGCCGCCGCGATGATGGCAACTCGACAGTTTTGCATCCGCCTTCGGCACCTCGCTGCAACTTTACACGGCGGAGCACCGCGAAGATGTTCGTCACCTCGTCGGGAAGGGCTCCCGAACGCATAACCACAATACTAAAGCTCTGTTTCCTTCGGCTTGTGCTTGGCGGGCCCCAGTTTCAGGGTGAAATTTCTAGTTCAGGAATTCCACCTACAAAAGGAGAAGTTACCCGGGTAAGAGATAGGAAAATTATAGCCAAAAAAACACCCCAAAAAAAGTTGACTCCCCCCGCCTGCTTCACATCACTTAAATGTTGGCTAACAAATTCCGATGCCTCATCATAGAAACGGTCAGCGTTGGACCCGGAGAAGCTGAAGATAGGAAGCATCATGGTGTAGGGATCTGCGGGCACAAATATGCTTAACGGGTGAAGACAGAATTACTCCTTGTCAAATTTGACACCTGCAAAGCTTAGACGAACGTAAATCTTAGTCCCTAACTTAGTACTCGGGACGATGCGGTGTTCGACCAGTTAAAATAAGCATCCTTTCTTCCTTTTCCCCATCAAACCGGGGCACATACATATATTGATTGTTTATTTCAAACTGAAGCAATTTAAATTGAAAAAGATCAACCAGTGATTAATCTGATTTTGTTATTGTCCGCCTCGCTCAATTCTGTTATCAGGATCTTCTCCTGCTCAATTTCGATGTGTTTTTGGTCAAGCATGTCTCCCAATTACATCTCCGGTTGTTCAAATTCCATATCCAGAAAGTACACTTTGGCATAAGCCGTCGCCAGCAGGTCAAGTTCGTCCGCCAACTGCTGAAGGTCCTAAACAGCAGCGAGTTAACATGATGATTACATATTTTTGTATTATTTAAGTCGGTCACTGGCTAGTTGGTGCTTGCCCTCACTCCTCCCTCCCCACCGGGGATAGGACGAAATCTCACCGAGACAAAATTTCGCCGCAAAATTTCCAAAAACTATTAGAAAATCCCAAAGTTTTTAAGGAAATTTTCAGTAAACAAAAGTAAAAAACAAAAGTGCTTGCTCCTCAGACTCCGGAGTGATGCTGCTGATTTCTTGCGCATTTGCTTAAATCGGAAAAGCAACTGAGTAATTTTTTTCTCTTATTAATACGTCTTAAAAATGTTGTACTGCCTGGGCTACGACCAAGCATTGTCTGCGGAAAAGACATTATTTCTAGTCAATTTGCCAGAATTATGGCCAAGTCAGCAAAGTGTGTGTAATCCCCGGGTGGGGTATCGGGTCCAAGCCCAACTCTAAATATTTTTTTTCCCCTTCTTCCTTTTTTTCTTCTCCTTTTCCACCTTTTTTGCCGTTTTTTCTCCTTTTTCCATGTGAATAAACTGACTAACAAGGGAAACGGAACAAACCTTGATTGAGTCCGTTGAGTCCGGCAAATAACGAAGTGGAGCAAATGAAAGGTGAAGAAGAGACTACCGAAGAGCTGCCCAAAATGGAACTGATTGTAACAGCGGAACCCCACTATGTGCTGCGTGGCCATCACGGCATTGAGCACGTCCGACGCACATGGCGTCTTCAACTGTCTGTCCTCCTGCTTTGACAAGAGTCCGTTTTGTGCAACTAAGAAAAATGTGAAAATAAAAATAATCTTTTTTTCCTTTCCTAAAATGATAATACGAAAAATTGTGTGAAAGGTCAATCGTTTTTCGAAACTCCCCCTCAATTTCCGCTGTAGTGAAATTGATCAATTAATTGTTGGCGTAGCCATCTCTTGCGCAAAAAAAGGGAAAATTCTTAATTGGGACAGCAGTTTTTGTGTCTCCCACGATTCAGCACTCGAATTTTTTTTCTCCCATTTCAAGTTCTTTGCCCTTCCATCATTAATGTTGCAATGGACGCATCTGCCCGTCTGTTTTGCCTTTTCCGGTCCACTGACAGTCAAAATATTTTAAACATTTGAACACATAGGGCTTTCTTCCCTTGCATTTATGCCGCGTCTTTATCTTCTTTCCCTTAGGAGCAATTTGTCTCTCTTCCCTTCCATTTTGCTCATCTCTTGCTCAATCTTCCTCATGTTTGCAATCCTTCGTCTCTCCACTCTTTTGCCTAAAAAAAACCGAAGGTGACAACGAGTCATTGCTCATTGCCATCCCTCCAACCTCCCCTGCCCAAAGAAGCGCTGCTTTTCCCACACCTTTGGCTTCATTTTACACATTTTTCTTCCGTCCATCCGCTCTGTCCGATGGGCATTGATTTTTTTCGCATTTGTACAATCAGCTCCATTTAAGGAAAGCCTATTGCGGAATGGCAAATCACTTGCCATTACATCATTGTCATTTCTTCTCATTCCTTCACCCCTTCATTCCAACATTTCACCTATGCAAAAATATTTTTTTTTCATTTACAGATAAACAAATATAAATTTGCAAATTGGGGATTTCCAGGTGTGGTGTCGTCGCGACACACCTGCTTGTGTGAGAAAGTGCAGCGCCAGGAAAAGCGGAATCACCAATGTGAAAGATAATTGTGTAGCGTTTCAGTAAAATGATTATTATTAAGTGAAAAAACGACCAATTGGCCCCATAATCAATAAACAAAAAATTATTTTTAGCGAATAATTAAAAAAAGGTGTCAGACTACAAAAAGGGAACGCGGGAGGGAGGAACCGTACTACAATGTACTAGCCTAATTAATTAATTAAGGGGAAAATCGCTTTGTTTATTTAATCAGCACCCTTTGTTGAACCAGCCCGGACAAGCGTTGTTTGATCAACAAGTGGTCCCCAAAATATTTCCCTCCCCCCCCTTTGCGAATTTCATTTTTTTTTAAACAATGATTACAAAGAAAAACAATAGAAATTGCGGCCGGCGGCCAGTCTCTCTCTTTCACTCTCCTACCTTCACTTACCGGCCCTAATGAGGGCCGTTTGGGATAGAGGGTCCCCTGTTTGGGTCTTAAAAAAATATATTGTACTCTTACACAACTGCCGTCCCAGTGGGGACAGCCGTGGGGACAGCCGCAGTTGATGGCCCGCCGGCAGCAAAAACAAAAATAAATAAATAAACAAAACGAAGAAAATGAACCCGGGAGTTTGGAATGCCTCCCCGGTGAGGCACCGTCTGCATAGCAGATGCAGCACCCCACCGTTTTGGCACCCCCCCCCTCCATCTTACAACACAACCATGGGGCCGACCCACTGAGGCACCGTCTGCATAGCTGATGCAGCACCCCAGCAGGCCGACCCCCCATCACATCCCAATCATCCCCATCAACTCCTCTCCCCAGCAGCTCCCTCTCCGCGTCCTCCTTCACTTCTTCTTCTAACCCTTCCGTTGCTCCTTCGCCTTCTGCTGCTCCTCCTGCTCCAGCGCTTCCTCGACGGTTTGCGCGCTCTCTTCTTGCCTGCAACTTCCGTCTACGCTCGCTTCGCCGCTGTAGTGTCGGCCGCAATTTGCATTTTGTTGCGGCGCTTCTGCCTGGCCTTCTTGTCCTTCTTTTCCACAGCTGCCGATGTTGTTGGCTGCTGCTGCTCTTCCTTCTCCTCCTCCTCCTCTTCCTCCTCCTCCTCCTCTTCCTCCTCCTCCTCCTCCTCCAACACTTCTTCCTGCTGTTGTTGCTGCTCCTCTTCCTGCTGCTTGTCCTCCTCGTTCTGCTCCTGCTGTTAAACAAACAAAGGCATTCAAAGAGTTCTAATCCAAAACTAGTGTGGCCCAACCCACCACTCCTTCCGCTGTCGTCTCCTCCTCCAGCCCAGGGCCTTCAAAGTGCCAAAAGTCCTCCTGCTCTCCAAGTAGCCCAAAGGAATGGTGCTGTTACTGGTCATCCTCCTCCATATCCTCATCGCGCTCACTACTACAGCTGCTGTCGCTGCAGAACTCGCTGCTGCTGTTGTCAGCGACAATTGTTTGCTGCTCCTCTTCCTGCTCCACTCCACAATCATCATTCTAAAACAAGCACGATGATTCACAAAAATTTTGTGCCACCCACCACTCCCTCTTCCCCCTCATGCTGCTGCTCCTCCTCCTCCTCCCGCTCCACCACTTCTTCCTGCTGCTGTCCGGGCATCAGCTCACGCACCGATGCAGCCGCCGCAACGATCTCCGCCTTGCGCAGCTTCTTCGGCGGTGCCGCCCTCGCTTTCTTTTGAGCCGGACGCCCAACCGGCTTTTTGGGGCCCTCACGGCGCGGGCTGGCCGGGCCCAGAACCTTGCGGTCCTCCGCCCGTCGCATTCTGTGCCGATCTTCTGGCGGAATGCGCTCCATGCGTTCACTAGAAACGAGCTAAGTGGCTTAAGTTTTCAAATTCCTTTCTTACATGATTTGGTCAATGAAGGCATCCCGGTGCTCCCGGGCGATTTGGCTTTGTGAGGCCTCCTCCAGCAATGGGATGACGCTGAAGGTTGCTTTCTTGGCAGGCGAGAAGTGGTGCCTTCAAATTTTTACCAAGGGTTAGGTACATAAAATTACAAAAAAAAAAAAAAATAAAAATTCAATATGTTACCCAGTGTTGAGTGTGTTTATACAGTTATTATAGCTATTTATTATTAAAATGCATAGCAGCGAGTGATCAGATATGAATTCTTAAGAAAAACGTTCAGAAATTGACATTATATCTTGGTCAGACAAAAGGTAGGGGTATGGCATTTCCCCAAAAAAATTGCCAATTTTTCATGGAAACTCACATGCCTTACCCATTGTCAGACTAATGTATATACTTTCTGAACATTTTCCTGATCAGAAAAACTATCTGATCAATCGCTGCGGAGCATTTTGTAAAATGATTGATATTCAGCTAAAAAAGTCTAGCTATAAAATTGTGAAAAAAGGGCATCAACCACGCCGCGAGTCTGTGAAGCGTAGTCATGTTGAAGTAGGTAGTCTCCCTATTAAGAAAATACATTGTATTCAACATTTTAGTTGTCATCCCAAATTTCGCAACCCGAATTTGTTTTTAATTTTAAACAAGTTCTTGGTACAAGATATGGTCTTATACCTAATGCTCAGTATTGCCCAACAGAAAAATTGAAATAATCAATGCCCCGAATGAATACATAGCGTAAAATCATATATGAAAATGAATCAGTTACAGGCTGTAAATAGAATTAAATTATGAAAACATATTTATTAAAATCTAAATACCTGAACATTAAAAGCTAAATTGCCAGTTTTGTACGCCAGTCGATGCTTATGAGCGCGCCTTGGCTTGATTCTTTATTTGATCATTTTCAAATTAAAGGTTTTTTGATGCTTTTTTTTTGCTTATTTAACAATTATATTTGAATAATTGTTGTAATTCCATTTAATTTAAAAATCAATGAATTTTAATTTATTATATTTATTATTAGAGTGTTATTTGTTAACTCGATATTGACCCCGCATCTAATAATGTCTTTTTCGCAATTTTTTTTATATTATTGTTATTACTTCGTTTTTGTAATTTTCCATTACTTATTCTTTGTTTTTTATTCATTTTCAAAATTACATGTTATGACTTACCTTTAAAAGCATTATAACTTGTTCCTTTGATTAGCAATTTGATAACGGTTTTTAAAGAAAACATTCTTAGTTGAAAAATTCATGAAGTAACGAACATGAATATGTTTCTGTTATTTATAGTGGGAAGATCAAATATTAAATTATGATCGATTTTAATTTTTATGAATATTCCTTAGACTACCGACGAATTTTTGAATAAATTTCTCTTGGGCATATTTATCAATACGCTTTAATGCCTTTTATCTGTTTTTTAAGGTATTTTAGAATTGTGATAAGAGTGTTAAGCCAACGGAAAAAAGGAAAATAAGTTGGTGATGAAAAAATAAAGATTAATATGTTTCACCGTACCAATAGTAGGGTAATTAAGCATGGTAGGTAAATAATCTTACGAGAATTGGGGGCATAATTATTGCGTTTTTTTTAATAAAATATATGTGTCTTTGTGGTTTTCTATAGTATTTTCACCAAATTTAATATTATGACAAAAGAACGTAATCAACTTAAATTTTACTTGCTTTGAATATTGCCGTTAACTAATATTTAGAACAATATTTAAGCTTATTACTAATCTAATAAATAAACACCACAAACATTTAGGTTTATATATATTTTTTCTTTTTTTAAAAGTCTTGAGGTCTTCACTATTTCCTCACCCTCTGGCAGCCTATTTTTTGAGACGCTTTTATATAATTTTATTTTACAGATATATAAGAATACTAGCAAATTTTCTTTATTTTATCTGTCTTTGAAATAAACTTGCGCTTTAAGATTTTTGTCAAAAAATTTTGTTTCTGATTAACAATTTAGTATTCCAAAACTTTTTTAAATTATAATAATACATTTTTTTTAAATATTTATTGTAGTAATATCGCAATGTAACTGACTATAAATGAGAGGTGCACTTGCATTTTGTTTTCTTTCATAATGTATATTAATGTTTTTCATTGTTTTAAAAAAAAGAATTTTTCTTTTTATTTTTTTGGATTGGTCATTTAAATTTCAAAATAATAGTTTTTATTTAAAGGAATTTTTCAACAAAATATTTTTGGTATTAATTTTCTTTTTTTTTTAAATCCTCCATTATTTGGTGCTGGTGCGTTTCTTAAAAATGCCACCCATGCGCGTTTCTTAAAATGTCAAAAATTTAAAAATAGATTATTAACGTAATATTTTTACTTATAAATTTAAAAAATTTAATCACTTTTTGAACTCTGACCACAATCGTCTATAATTTAAGCATCCTCAGAAAATTAATGCAAAATCGAATTATTTGAATTCAAATTTTTATAAATGAAAAATTTGGAAATATTCTAATTTCCTAAATTGGTCTTAAAATATCTCCAATGACTATAAAAAATAATAAGAAATTTGCTTTAAAAACCCTCCACGAATTTTAATGGTTTCCTTAAATTCTAATTTAAGAGGTTAAAATAATACTATTAAATAAAAAATACTTATCTTTACAACCCAAAATATTAATTTTTTTTAATGTTTACTTAAGAAAATTCTCATTACTGTCTTTAATTACCATTTGAAAGAAAATCAATAACAAATTAAATTAAAGTGTAGCTTTAATAAATTTTATTGCCTTGAAAAGTGCACATATTATTCGCATAACACATATTATTCGCATAAAAAGGAGTAGCTTTATGATTACAAATATAAAAAAAATTAGAAATTTATGAATAAAAACAATAAAAGTTCATATAATTTTTGATTAAATAATTAATTAAATAATTTCTGGGGCTGAAATTGCCTCGCCCTCAAAAATCCCTCCGGGGAGTCTATGCTTTATTTCCGGCACAACAAATAAATATCGAGATTTGATTGAAATGAAAACACCAGGTAAAAAAAGGATGTAAATCATTTGGGTTTTAAAGCTTATTCATTATGCAAACTAAAACACTTGGCTTCATTTTATAATTTCATTAATATTAAATTGACCAAATATGAAAAAAACCTCCCACTAAAGTATTCTAATTTGCACTCAGCTTTTTCAAAAAAATGGCCGGATTAAAAAATATACCAAAAAACCCCAAAATAACACTTTACAACACATTGTACAAAAGGATAAAAGCCGCTGACATTCGCACGATAACACACAAAGTTGTACTTTGTTGATCACCGCCGTCACAGCACATTCACAACACAGAAAAACGTGGCCTTCACATAAATATTTAAAATTTGTTGATCCCCCCACTTTTCCATTCAACGAAAATCTTGTATGGTCATTAATAATGACAAATAAAGAAACAGCAAATTTGGAATCCGAAAAATGAAATGAACAAAGCAAAGTAAATAATAAAATATCAATTAATGATTTATCAAAATATAATTGAATGTTATTTTAAAAGGAATATATTATTTCCATGCACTGACACTTAATTAAAAAATATTTGAGGAGACCAACTCCAACTACTATGGATTATCGCCATTATCATAGCACATAAAATCATGAATGATCATTTATTTATAAAAAAACACTTTAATAAAATTAAAAAAAAAAACAATTTTTTCCTATTATGGTATGGAAATGTCGCCAAAGATAGCGCCGGGAACAAGGGCAAAGAGGAAGTTAGGAAAATAAATCATTATTATTAACAAAAAAACAAAAACTATTTTTTCTTTAAAATTATATTTTAAAAAAAGTAAAATTATATAGTGACGAAAAATAAGAATTTTACTTAATTTCATGAAAAATATTCAAGTTAAAAAAGAATGATTTTACAAACTTAATAAAAAAAAATAAATTAATACAATATGAAATTGAAAAACAAAGTAACTAATTTTTTATAATACGAAAAAAACTCATTAAATAATAAAAAAAACTAACTTAATGTCGAAAACAAAAATAAAAAACATAAATATGGAATGATTAATAAACCCTTTTCAAGTAAACAAAATGAATAAGATCGTAACCACAAAGAATTTTTAAACTATTTCGTGAAAACTTTTCTTGGTTATTAAAAATACCATTATTTAAATAGCTTGTTTTAGTATTGATATTTTTTTAGATTAGGTTTAAAAAAGAACATTTTTTAATAAAAAAAACCGTAACCGCCGTGATCGTGAATTCTTTAATTTTTTATTGCCTTCTTAAATTTTTGTATTTTTAAATTTATGTTGATTGTTTTTAAGAGTTTTTTTTATTACTTTTTTAGGGTTTGATTTCGTTTAGGTCGGTTTTGCTACCTCCGGGCTTGGTTTCGGTTTTTGGCCGATACCTAGTTAATCTAAAAAAAAATATGGGAAATTAGTTGAATATTTAATTTTTATCAGTCATTACTGTTTAAATTGCATTAGTATTTAAAATGATTTTTTGCACCCCGCATCTTTAACATGGCTTAGGCCATTTTAAAGATGTTATTATTTATTATATTTTTAACGAATTAATCTTGGAACATAAATTTCTACTTTTAGCGTACGGGCATATATTTGAAATTAATTATTTTATGAAAAAATACACAGATAGAATTTATAACATTATTTATTTGGCATGGAATACAGCTATAAAGCAGAGATCCCATCGAAAATTTCCCGAAATAAGTACATTGCTGGTCCAAAATAAGTTTTAGGGGTCAAAAATAAGTACATTTTTGAAAACGTTGTTTTGAAGCTTTATCTTGCTTTTTATTCATCAAAATCAGTCGGGGCATATTTTCTCCTCCAACAATTTTTTTGAGCAATTCCGGCTTTGAAATGAGAATTGAAATTTTTTGAAAAAGAAAGAATTGGCGGTGCCTATAGGCAACGCCGGGAAAAATTTTGAAAATTTGAGTTTTTTTGGTAACAAATCTTGTTAAAAAATGACCAATTTTTGAGAATTTTTAAAATAAATTTTGAGAAAACTTACGCAAGTGGGGGTTCGGTGGTGCCGATAGGCGCCACCGGGGAAATTTTGAAAATTTATGGCCGATTTCTTAACAGAATTTCCCCCAAAAATAATCAATTTGTGATTTCAATAGGATTGAATGTCCGGCGGTGCCGATAGGCGCCGCCGGAAAAATTTTTAAAAAATATTCCCTTTTATGCCTTGAAATTCACGCTGATAATCATCGTGAAATTTATATTTGCGCTAAATAATTTAAGCTAAAAAATATGTGATACATAGAAATTTCTGCCGAAATTTTGAATATTTAGGGAATCTTGTTAAGATTTTGTTTAAAAAATTCGCTTCAAAAAATAATTTTCTTTTAAATATTGCTATAAAAATCGGAAATTTTCTTTGAGCCCCAAAAATAAGTACAAAATAAGTACATTGAGCTCAAATAAGTACATTTTAAATTTATAAGTTTTCCACCCTCAAAATAAGTACAATACTTACAAATAAGTACAAATGGGAACTCTGCTATAAAGACAATTTTTTTTTTCATTAAATTCACAATTTTTTCAATTAGGCTAATAAAAAAAATGGTATTGCATTAATTAACAGTTCACTTGTTTGGGGTTTTCCCCTTTTTCCATTTTGTTAGACGTAAAAATTTATTATTTTTTTTAAAATTTATTTTGCTTATATTCTTTCACTTGAATACGTTTTTATTACTTGGCTCATTTAAAAAGTATCATATATAAATGTAATTTTTATTTAAGATGATTGTTTATTTATTTTAAGTGCGATTGGCTAAATAATGTGACACTTTTGCAAAAGCTTCAGTGCTTAAACAATATGATAAAAGAATTTTAATAGAGATCGGAACCTGACCAAATCCCGACCGGATTTTCCCGGAATCTTGGTCCGAATCCGGGTGTTTTTGGGAAAATTGACCCGGACCCTGAGTCCGGAAAAAACAGTGTTTTTAATCCCGGTATCTTGTCCGGTCCGACTCCCGAATCCGGATCAGGATCCGAAAAAATTTGACCACGGTCACCCGGATTTTGTTTTTTTCAAAACTTTGTATAATTTTTACATTTTTTCTCCTAAATCTGTTACTTTCAAAAATTTCCTCGGTGGCGCCTATCCCTGTAGACTTTTAAAGCAAGACGAAAAATCCTTCTGATGCCGGAAATATTCAGAAAAATTGCTGGCGGTGACA
Source organism: Heterodera filipjevi (assembly GCA_039877585.1). NCBI lineage: Eukaryota > Metazoa > Nematoda > Chromadorea > Rhabditida > Heteroderidae > Heterodera > Heterodera filipjevi. The sequence goes on from JBDPZO010000003.1 coordinate 1,868,336, forward strand.
AATTGCTATTTTAATAAAGAAACAAAATTTTATAGCCTTTTTTCTTTAAATATTTTTGAATAAAAATCTTATTTGGAAAAACTTTGGAATCACGTTTTAAAAAAGTGTATATTGCGTACAGAAAATAAACATATCCCTTTACCTATCCTACAAACCATATATGACGTGGAAGGTCCTGCCGTTACCAAACCGGTGGTTCCTGCCCTTGTACTTTTTTTGACCAGCGATGCAAATGTAATTATCGCGCACTTTAATTTAAACGTTTTTAAGTTTTTTTCTTAATTTTTGTTAAATTTTTCTTGGTTTTTCGTTTTTTGAAAAATCCGGAATCCGGGTCGGGATCGCCGCCCTAATTTGAAAACCGGACCAGGAGTCCGGAAAAAACAGAATTTTTAGTCCCCTAATCTTGTCCGCTCTAATTTCCGAATCTGGGTCCGGATCAGGATCCGAAATATTCGAAAATTCCGGTCTCTAGTTTTTAGGTCCAGTCTTTCTGATATTTAACTTAAGAAAAATTCAAAATTTTTGTGCATACAGCGGCATCATAATAATTGTAGTACAATAGTTTGTTCTATTATGTAAGTCGGTAAATTGCTCATTTTTTTTATGATTTTTGTTTTATTTTAATATTATTTTCAATTGCTTTTATTTATTGGTGTCGTAGCATAAAACAATAAAATTATTTCGCGTTTATTTATTATTGAACTAATGGAAAAGGAAAAACTTGAATATTTTTATTATGGCGGGAGTTCGGGCACTGATCTCGTCCAATGGCTCGAGTTTCAGTCCATCGAAAGCGAAAAATCTAAGCACCATGCCGGTGACGCCTTCAGCCCTCGCATTCCAATTTAATACGCAATTATAATTATGAATAAACTTTTAACTTTTTTTCGATTCTTATGTATAGAAAACTTATTTTCTATCTTAATTTAAAATAGTTTTTATCATTGTCGCTTTATTTCCAAGGATGAAATTCAATAAATGAATTGAACTTTTTTTGTCTATCATAGTTAATACTTAATTTACACAAAAAAATGGTCGTATAATATACGAAATTTAATTTTTTCGTTTCGTAAGCTGCTAGTAATAACTCAACAGGAGATGAATTCTTTTGTTTTTTTTCTTATTATAATAATTATTTTGCTTTAAATTGGTTAGAAGAATAATAAAATCTGTCTCATGATACTTGAGGAAAAATTCTAAACGTCCTGTGGTCAAGCGGCGAATTTAATTTTGAAAACTCTTTCTTTCTTACTTTCTTATTTATTATTTAATAAATTTTTAAAATTGATCACCTTAAGGCAAAAGTTTATAAATTTTTTTTCAATTTTCTCAATGTGAGGCACTACGACTCCTCCAACTGAGTGCCTCGAATTGAATTATGAAATGCCCCCCTATGTATTAATGTTAAAATGACTTAATTTGTTTTTTCTCTTTTTTTTTAATTTTATGACAACTTAAATTCCTTCAATTTGATAAATAAATTAGAGGAAAAAAGTTGTCTATTAAATTTTGTTCATAAAATTGACAAAATAAAAATCGTTCCTTATATTTGCCGTTTTTAGCAAAATAAATTTATACTTGAGGATCCTTAACTGTTATTTGAGAATCCTTATCGTTTCATATATTTTTTTGAAGTGTCTGGTAAATTTTTATTTTTTTTTATATTAATTTTATGATTAAGAAATTATTTATATAGTTGCTCATTTTTGGATTATTTTTACGCATTCATTTTAGGTTTTTTATTAAGTTATTTATACTAATGGTTATTTTCAAAACTTTTATTAATATTGTCTCTTTTTGCCTTAAATTTAAAAATGAAGGTGCTTATATTATTCAAATGGAAAAGGAATAAATTAAATAGATTTTTAATATATAAAATTTACCGATTCATTAAGTACTTTCTTTCTTAAATAGGAATTCACTTATATGGATTTCCTCAATTTGTTTTAATTATTTCAAATTTAATAAAGAATATTTCTTTTTTGCTTGATTTTTTACAGGATTATTTATCGAAGCTATTTGAATTAAGGGCTTATTAAATTTATTTCCATTTAATAACACCCCATTTTTGTTTAGAATTTTTTTTTAAGCAGAGTGCATAAATATTTCTTAGTTTGTTTTTTTCCATCCAAAATTTTTTAAATTTAACTAAAGTAAAATTCCCCGAAGGGCCAGTCCGTGAACTACAATTGTTCGCTTTAAATATATTCAAGAATTTAAAATTAAGAATTGAGATTTAAACGGTTTTATACTGCCAATTTTTCAATTCATTTTTTGCTTGCTATTTTATTTAATGTGATTTTTATTGTAAAAATATTGAAATATTGCGTTTATACTTAGAGTGATTTCTTACTTATGATTTTTATTACTATTTAATGATTAAATAATTTTGTAGGCCCTTTCTTAAGTATATATTTTTATTTACAGAAATAAATGTTAATAATATTTTTTTTTTTCTTATTTATAAAAGGGAATATATACTAATCAGGATATAGTTTTATAATTAAACCTAAAATTTCTATTACATTTAAATGATTTTCTTGAACGCATACAGCATTTTTAAATAACCCGGGTTGTTTCTCAATTGCTGAATTTTATATTGTTCGAGTTATCAGAGTATTAATAAAACAATAAAAATATATTTTTATTAATAAATAATTCCCTGTTCATCATTTTTAAGATTAACACTTAAAATAAATTATTGCATTTATATTTTGTCTGATTAATTAGTAGTATCCTTTGCAACCGAGTAGTTTGAATAAAAACTATAAATTTACTATGGATTTCTATTCTTGATAATTTAAGCCTCTTGTTTTTTCTAATAGTGTTTATAAAGAAGGCGTTGAAAACGATTGTATTAATTACTAAACCTCTATTTTTTCACATTTGATTTAAACCCGGTTTTTTTAGTTAAAAATTCAATTTTATTTTTCTTTAGTTTTTATTCTGCCTTTTAAACTTTGTTGTTAACCCAATTTAAAGAAAAATATTTTTTTATTAATTTATCGTTTAGTGGCAAAATGAAATTTTGTAATAATATAAAACTTCAAATTTTTTTTTAATATTTGTTTTTGGCCCATTATAATTGCGCATGTTCATAATTTACTAAATGTATTTATCTAAAATTATTATAATAAATTTGTTAATTAAAATTATTTACTAGGGTCTGATCATCACGGTTATGTTTCTAGGTTAAAAAACGCCTGAGTTGGTTTTGCAAGACTTTATTGTTCGTTTTTTAAGTTTGAATGGTAAAAAGGTTAAATGGTTAGCGGGATTAGATCACGCAGGTATTTCAACTCAAAGATGCGTAGATAAATTGTTTTTTAATAATTCTGATTAAACATATTTACCCGAAAGAAAAAAATATTTTGTTTTTTAATAATTGGTATTCTTTTTATTTCCTTTTTAAAGCTATTTTTATATTGTTTAAGGAGTTTAAGTTCTGAAGATATAGTTAGATAAATTAGTAAAACTCTTAACTGTTTCACAAAATCAATAACATTCTCCACATTATCAAACACAGGTTCCGTAACCATTTCTATTAATGGGTTACCCGCTCTATTAAAATCAAGTCTTGTTTTTTTTTATATCATAGAATATTTTAGCGGTATCCTCCTCAAGTTGTATGGATTTAATATTTATCGTTTTTATTTTTTTTTATTTTATTAGTATTTCGAAAATACCATCACTCGCTAGTGGAAACCTTTTTTGAGTTATTTGAAAACCCTTTGGGAGATCTATTGAATTATATATTTTTCTATCAAATACAACATATTTTGAAATACTCATTTTTAGAGATGAAGCAAGTTTTATACCCAAGCTCTATTACTTCAGGATTAATAATTGGCAAGACACCATAACCTAGCTCCCAAAATCCTGTTTATGAATTAGGTTTTAAATTAGTATCTTTATAAGCGTCCTTTCAGTTAATTTTTTTTTTTTTTTGTATTTAATGTTATATGTACTTTTAGTCCTATTAGTAACTTAAATTCTATATTTTTTTATGAGTTGTTATATTCATTGAATGCATTACTCATTTATGTTTTTTAAGAAATTTTTTATAATTTAAAATTAAGAGCCAGCTTTTGCATGACCGAAAAAACTAAAAAAATAATAGATTAGATGAAATCATATGACAAATCTGAGGTCATATTCGTGATCAGCGCGTAAAATAGATCTAGAAAAAAATTTAAAAATTTATTTTAGGAGGTGGGGTGGCAAAAAGGATAAGAACCATTTGGGCGCCGAATGATTACACATAAGATGGCACTTATAGAAATGCTTTTATGAGCCAAAGAAAAATCTAGCCAAATAGCGCAATGGAGATTAGAAAGGCACAAATAAAAGCATTTATATTAATTGCCATCTTATGTGTAATCATTCGGCGCCCAAATGGTTCTTATCCTTTTTGCCACCCTACCCCCTAAAATAACTTTATTATATTTTTTCTAGATCTATTTTACGCGCTGATCACGAATATGCCCTCAGATTTGTCATATGATTTCATCTAATCTATTATTATTTTTTTAGTTTTTTTCGGTCATGCAAAATCTGGCTCTCACTCCCATTTACCAAAAAAATTTTAAGCTATAAAAAAATGTCTTAAAGAATTTACGGGTTCGCTGATCACGAATCTGCCATCCATTTTGTCCAATTTCGAACCTCGGACCCGAATTCGAACAAAAAGTCGAAAATTGAAAATTTTTTAAATTCGATGTTTAAAATTTATAATGACTTTAATACATGAAACACATAAAAACGTCATTAAATTATCTAAGGCTATTTTATATAGTCAGTTGGGAATCGGAGCAAAAATCGCTCATGAATTTCCTAATGGTGCTGAATCTAAGCACCATGCCGGTGACGCCTTCAGCCCTCGCATTGCAATTCAATACGCTGAAAAGCTGTTAAATTATTATTTTTTCTTTTAATTTTGATTTCCGCTTTGTTCAACTTCTTATTGTCGGCATAGTACAACATATCGATAACTTAATATACTGATTAAAATTAAACCAATGTTAAAAAACGCTGGAGAAAATGGCGTTCTTTTTATGAGCCAATCGCACTTCATGAGGCCAACCAGAGTTTATGAGCCGAAACAAAATTTTATGTCCAATCAATATGATTTATGTTTTCTAATCAAAGTATATGAGTGGAGTCCAATATATTTTCTCTTTTTTTTTTGTAAAATGATCAGTAGAATATTGATATCTAATTTCACAGAATATTATAAAGAATGTCAAATTTCAATGAAAGCGACGGAACATTTAATGGTAAAGAAAGCTAAGTTAGTAATAGGTCAGAGATAAAGTCAGGCATTTTAAAAATCTTCCAACAAACGCAAAGAGAAAGTTTAAGATATTTACCAACAAAATTAAAACGGTAAAATTGAAAAAATTTATGGGAAAATTGAAAATTTAATAAACAAAGGTCTCATACTGACTATACGGTCCTAGCTTGCGCTGAAACTTTGTCTTGCCTACCGTTTATCCATTTGGCGTGAACTGTGCCTAAAAAAATTGCCTTGAATTAATATTAAGTCAAATATAAGAACCCATAGCTTGCAGCCGTCGTGTCCTCACCGCATTAGCAGGCGCACCGCCTTTCGCATAGACAGGAGCACGACCTTTCGCACGAGCAGGAGCACGCCCTTTCGCACGCGCGCGAGCAGCTCTTGTAGCGTAAAATGCGCTAGGCACCTTGGCCAGCAGACATATTTCATGTTCACATTGGCAATGGGTCGTGACAAAAGGTACAAAATGAAACGTATCATTGAGTAAACTTCGGTCTCTGCTTTTTGATATCATTAAAAATTTCATTGAGAATTGTGGTAAAGTAAAATAAAACTCTAAGAAATTTTATTTTAACAAAAAGCCTCTTGAAAATTAAATTAAAAATTACAAAAATGATTAAATCGTCGTATGTTGGAGCGGAATCAAACCATAAAGCAAATTTAGCTAATTTTTTATGCTTATAATGGTAATCTTTTGGGGAGGGAAATGACTCACTGGTTAGAGTCGCCGAAGATTACAACACACGGCTTATGCTACATCAGTCCATGTGCAAAGTCGTCAGAAGTTGGTCCTTGCTAAATCGCATCCGTATTTCGCATTTGGGCACCGGGCAACGAACGCGCTGAATGGTGCCGGGGAGGAGATGGTTTGAATGGTGCCGGTGAGGAGGAGGTGGTACTGAAGAGTGCCAGGGAGGAGGGGGGGGGAAGGTGCTGGGGAGAAAGAGGAGAAGGTGCTGAATGGTGCTGGGGAGGAGGAGGTGGTGCTGAAGAGTGCCGGGAAGGAGAATGGTGCCGGAGAGGAGGATGAGAAAGTCCTGAATGGTGCCGGGGAGGAGGTGCTGTAGGCCTGACGATATTCCTTGGTTGAGGCTGGAGTAAAATAAATCTTAACGTTTTGAAAAACTTGACACGCTTGTTTTGTACCATACCTTAATTAATTTTACAATTTCTACCAAAAGAGAAGCATGAAAAAAATTGCCAGCTTTAACTTGTGCTTCGGTCATCTTAATTCGTTCGCAATTTGGACGCGAACAACTTTCTCTTAATTCATAATTAAATTTAAGCAGTTTACCTTGAACAATAATGATAAACCTGGGCAAGGAGATAATTGAAATTTTTAATTTAAAAATTTAATTTGGCTTTCAGAGAATCTGTTCCGGAAAGCTCTATTGTCACTTTTTGTAGCAACATTATGGTTGGGCAATACATCTGCATGCTTATATTCAATATGCTTTTTCATTGAGGAAGTTAACCCTTTTGCATATGCTAGCGATTGGCCACACAATTTAAATCAACACTTTTTTTTACCCTTCGAAAAATAGGGCCAAACATGTGAAACCATTTTCTAGATTTAATAAATAAGAAAATTTTTTAATATGAAACATTCAAAAGCAATTAATTTTGAAGTAAATAAAAATTTTATTAATCTTTTGAAAGTTCTTTAAATTTTATGCAAACAAAAAAAAGAAACGTTTTGTGGTTGGGCATAGGTGCTCGAAATGGCATCGAAACCTGAAATAAAAGGTAGAAAAAGCAGAGAAAGGAGAGTATTGTCACGGCCCACATGAAAGAAACCTAATAAAACAACTAAAATTAATTTAAAAATTGGACAGGTAGAAATTATTAAAAAAATTTGCACCGGTAAAAACTGAAATTTGTCATGTAAACAGTTTCCCTGGGGGTTTCAGTGTTGCTGAACATGAATCTGTCATCTATTTTGACAAATTCCAAAACTTGACCCGAATTCGAATATATAGTCTAGAATCCGTTTACCCAGAATTCACTTTTTGAAAACGTTGGGAACAGCGGTAATATTACCAAATAAAGTAAATAATTAAAGAAAAGTTATGGCGACCTAAAAAGCGCCAGCTGTACATCTATTAGTCTTCAAAATTTCGTCCAGTTAAAAGAATAATAAAAATCCAAAAATTTTTCTTCATTTTTTTTTTTATTTTGCCGCCCTCTCTCCCAATGCGTCAATGGCGCACTTTTACGGTTATGTCATCTGCCACAACGACACACAATCTGCCACAGATTTGTTCAATGCCGGTCACAACGCCCCGCGCCGGCACCTCCTCTTGACCGTACATTGCCGCCGAATGACTGACCTCGAGAAAGACACTGCCCTGGTTCTTAGATTTGCAATATTTATTTGTTGAATAGATAAAATCTTAGTTAAGTCGTGTAAACTCTAAAATCGGTTCTCCGGGGTTTGTAATTACTCCAAATGGATTTCAAATTCCGTAATCCGTGACCCCAAAACACAGGAAAAGTGTTTACAGGACTTAACGAAGATTTGTTCGAAAAGTAGGGGGGGGGGGAGGAGAGTTAATATGCATACCAACCAATGAGATGTTCAATCTGTTCACAGGCCAACAATTTGCTCTGCTTTTGTGCGCTCTATCACTTTTTTATCCACCATTTCGCCACACACTATTTTTTTGAATTCATTGGTCTGCGAAATTAGCAAAGAAATTTAGAGAAACCGGGACTTCATGCCCATTCCAAAATGAAATTTAGAGAAATCGGGTCTTCAGCATTCTTCGAACGTCGAAAGAGCCGCACAACAGTCACTGAAGTAATCTCAGAGGGATTTTTTGTTAAAATCATATAAAAGCGGGATCAGTGGAAGGGATCAGAAAAAAATTGTTTAAGGGTAGCGAGGGGGTGGATGAATCTGAAAATAAGCGATTTCGTTGGGTGGTTCATACACTTTCGAAATAATCAAGATTTTGCACAATCAAAAAATTCGCAGAAGAACCCAAAGGGGCATGTTCTGCGATTTGTCAGGCCCGCAAACGCCGAATGGGCAGGTCCAGCGGCCTAAATTTTAAGAAAAAAAAGAAGTCCCGAGGCATGAAGACAGTAGTTATTATAAATGTAACTAATTTAGTCTGTTACAAACTTAGCAAAAAGACAAATTATAATAATAAAAGCAAAAACAATAATTAAAAAATTAAAATATAACCAAATACCTATTTTGAAAAAGATAATTCTCTATTTGTTACGAAATATTTATTCTTGATAATAATTACCACATAAGTTTTATAAAAAAATAGAAGAAGCGCAAAAGCAACCTCATAAAAATCCATTTGGTAAAAAACCATATAAATAAATATATTGAGATTTACACGAAGAGTCGCCACGAAAAGAGTAAAAACCAAGGGATATTTCTTCAAATTCTAAGTTTTATTTATTTTAAATGAACCAAAAACCCGAAATTGAGATCAGAAACTGGACATACGCGAAAAAATACCCTATATAAAAAATTAATTTAATTTATATTTTTAAAATTCCGTTTTTTTTAATTCATATGATAGATTAATACATACATTTATAATTATAAACAAATAGTCTTTTGATTTAATTATAATAACAGAACACAATATAAAACAAAAAAAATTTTGTTTATATTTTATTAGTTTTTCAACATATTTTTATGGTGCCAATGAGTGAAGAGGCTTGGAATTTGAAATGTTTTAATTTTTTTAATAGAAAAATTATTTGTTGTTGATAATTATTTTAAAGAATATTCGACCTCCTTCCCATGTAGCACTCTGTTTATGAAGTATAAAATTAATTTTTTGCATTCAAGTAGTGTCATTAAAGTAAAAATATTATTTATTTGTTTATTTTCTTTCTCAAATCTTATTAGGCATTTTAATAAGTTATGTTGTTTTTTTATAATTAAACGTTTGGAATTAATTAATTTTTAGTGTTCTGAACTTGAACAAAGCGATTAAAACATATAAAATTTTTATTTTAATTGCGAGTGCGATTGCTCGGCGTTTGCGAACTCTTTTTTTACAGAAGGTTTGTTTCACTAAATTAATTTTTCCTTTTGGCTAAAACACTTTTTTTTTAATCTCAATCGATCATTTTTTCGTTTATTTTCTAATTAAGATTTTTTAAATTCTACGAATGAAATTTATTTTCTTTTGTTTTTTTACAATGCATCCAAAATAAAACCCGAGCAAGAAAAAGAATTTGAATTGATATATGGTTTTTCTTTCTTTCTATCCTAAGTTCGTCCAAAAAAATATCTAATATAGTAATTTGTTTTTTTGAACAAAAACCAATTATTTCATTCTCAAAATTAAGGTAAATTTGTTATTTACACGGTTTTCAGAAATACATATATTGCTTTGAAATTAGTACATTTTTTGTCAGTTTTTTGAGCAAATTGGGTTTTGATACAGTGATGATGGATAAAAATTTTCAAAATTTAAGCATATTTTTTTGTTTATTTTCTGATACATAAAATTAGACTTCTTTTATCTGATTATTAATTAGTTGTGTTGTTAATGTTATTATTTACACATTATATTCCGCCAAAATATTTATTTTTATGTTGTGGCCTCTGATAAGAATTTTCGTGTAGAAGACATAACCTATGTATAATTTTCTTCATTACTTTATTTATCTATTTTGAGCAGCCAACTTTTATAATGGCTCTGTTAAACATTTTTAATAATGGATTCCAGTGGTGGAACAATTGTGCGTGTCTTGTATGACTATAATGAGAAATGTGAAATTTTTTTTCAGTATAATTAAAATTGATTAATGTAAATCATGTTTTCATTCCTTGTCAAAATAAAATTTTATTCCTTTTATTTAATTTTTATAATTTTTGAAAAAAATTACTAAATTACATTTTTTTATCGGTTAAAATTATTCCACCCTTTTTCATTAATGAATTAAGCAAGCAAATTTTGTATTTGAATTATAATTGAAGCATAATAAGCTCAAAAACTGATTTGTTAAATTTAAAATAAAAATCACTTTTATACCATAAGCAAATTATTTTTTGTATTATGCATTATTATTATACGTGCTGTCGCGTTTTATAAATACGCCATTTTTACTGATTTTTTGTATAAATCATGTCATAACTTTTGACAGAAGCAACCAAATTAAACAATCTTGGTATTATAAGATAGCTCTTGGATTACTCTATTAGCTGGTTAAAATTCAAAAAATTTCGTTAACTTTTTTAAAAAAAAATTGGAGCTAAGAAAGCAGAAAAAATTACCATACCTCTTGAAAAACTTAACGAAATTTTTTGAAATAAAGTAAGCTAATAAAGCAATACAAATGCTATCGTACAATACCAAGATTGTTTAATTTAGTTGCTTCTGTCAAAAGTTATGACATGATATATACGAAAAATCAGTAAAAATGGCGGATTTGTAAAACGCGACTGAGTGGCGGTTTTTATAAAACGCGCAACCACCTTATTATATAACTTCGTGAATCTTTAAGATATAAAAAGTTAAAGTAAAAATTGACCCTAATTTAAGTTAAATTATTTAACTGAAATTGTTATTATTAGTTTCTAAAAAAATTTTCTATTATATTCTTCATATAATTTTTAGTTATTATTTTAACTTTTTTTGGCATTTAGTTTTAATATGCATTTACTTATCGAATAAAAGAAATTATTAACTAATAAATTAAATGGGGCTACTTAAAAGTCATGACAACTCTATTTTAATAATAACGCGCTTTTTTGTTAGTTAATTTATATGATTTTGTAAAGTCATTTTATTTTTTTGTAGATTTTGTTATCTTTTATCAATACCAAAAACTATTTTAACTATTCTATTTTGAAAAATATGAATTAGTTGATTTTCTTGAAATTTGTAAAAAATGTTTGTTATTTTATAAAGTTTGAGTCTTATGAATTTTCCGCGGATTTTTGCAAAATGCAATTAAAAAAAATTGAAATTTCCTTGCAATGTTGTTGGAATTTGAACTCAAAAACGAATTGAAATAAACAATACTTCAACCACCACTCCAATTATCACTTAGGCAGATTATTTAAAAAGCCTACTTAAAATAAATTTTTCCTCCTAATTTTTTTTTCTCAAATTCTCTTGCTGTTTTGGCTCAGACCCCCATTCTTACAAATGCTTATTTTTGCCCCTAAATCCCGACCAAAAATTCCGGGTCGGGGTTCGGGCTTCGGGGCGAGAAAAAACACGGGTTTCGGGCTTTGCGTTTCGGGCGGCAACCCTGATATATAAATAAATTATTTTTCATGTTAATTTTTTTAACATTAATGTTTTTTTTCCTGCTATACTTAAATAAAAAATTAATTTTAAAACTGTAATTATTTTAAAATTGAATAGCTAACCGAGCCAAGAAAAAGGTTAAAATCGAATAACCTGCAAAAAAAAATTATGAAATCGAAATTTTCCTTTTCGGTGTCCCCCGTGTGAGATCTTGCAAGTAAGGCGAGCTAGATGTCATAATTAGCATCAGTGTTTTTTTTTCTATAAATTTTTAAGAAAAAGGTGTCTAGGCCCATTCTTCCTAATTCTGTTTTTTATAACAAAATTTAGCTTTGAAGGTTTTCTTTATTAAATGAGAATTCTGTAGGTTTTACTGATATATTTATAAAGAATATATGTATTTTTTTAAAATAAGAAATTAATTTCATATGTTTAAATGAAAATTTTTAATTAAATAAGTCATTCTTTCTTTAAATAAATATTTCTTGTCGCAGTGTATCAACTTTCAACTTCACTTCCTTTCAAGTTAATCTTTTTAATTATGAGCATCCAAATATATTAGTTTATTTATTTTCTCGGGGATATATTTTGTTTCCTTTCATCTCCTTAGTATTTTTCTTTATTTCATTTAAATTTTAACTTCTTATACCATCTCAGAACTCCTTGCTTTTAAAATGCCCCTAAATTCCTTTGGTTTATTGTCATTAATAACCGCTGGGCGGATTTTATTCCATGACTTAATTACCCTATTAAAGAAGTTATTTTTATTTTTGTTTGTGTGCATTTTAACTTTTAATAAAGGACATGGGGGGTCTTTCTTAATATTCAAATTATTTACCAGCATTTAGGCTGGTTAAACCTTTTAAGAATTTTAAATAAGTAGTCAAATCGGCAATTGCCCACCTTTCAGTTAATTTTTTTATTTTGCAAATGTTAACTCTTTTAGGTTTAATTCTAAGAATTTGGAAGCTTCTTAAGAACCCAGTTTTATGTTCTGAAATACAAACTTTTGAATGAACTAAAACCCCTAGATCTCGAGGCAATAATCCTTTTTTCAAATATTTTTGAATGAAATAAAATGCGAAGCATTTTTCAACTGGTTCCAATCAATTTATCTTAGCCCAATTTTCTAGGCTAATTAGGGTATCAGACATTTTAGCTGTGCCGGAATCCTTTTTATGGATAATGAATAATTTGACGTCGTAGGCATACATTTTCAAGTTAACACCATTTGGCATATAACTCGAGAGGTATACAATTGGTCCCATAACACTTCCCTATGGCACATCCGAATATGATGAACATTGAAGAATTTACTTAAGAGGTATCATTTGTACTTATTTGTAAATATTGTACTCATTTTCATGGTGCAAAACTTAAAAATCTAAATGTATTTATTTGTAAGTAATGCACTTATTTGAGCCAGTGCGTTTCCTAAAGCGCCATCATTCAAGAATATTTGATAATGCTGGCAAACAAGTGACAAATAGTTAAGGCTGATGCTTATTTTTATGAATAATAAATAAGATTATTTAACGATTAGTTTGATAAAAATTTAATTATATATTTTATCAATTATATATTATATTAAAATGGCTTGTAGAAGGAATACTGAGATAAAGCTCAGGTTGGAACGGAACGACAATAGATCATTTTACTGGGTTAGCAAAAGAAAAAATAGACATGTGAAAATCATAATATTGTAAAGAAAAGAAGGAAAAATAATTAATGAATAAATAAACATAAGGAAATATATAATTATAAAGTAAATGAGACAAAGAAATATTGAGTACTTAAACCCGTAAAATTGGAAATACAAGAAACAAAGTGTAAGAAAACTCCCTTTTTTTCACATATTTAAAACCCGTAACCAAAATTGAGCAAATAAATCCTTATATATTAAACTCTAATTTTTTATCTTAAAAAATTTAAAGTTGAAAAATAATATTTTAGTTAAAAAAGTGACAAGACTTGGTTAACTTCCGAGTGTATATATGTTGTTAGGGACTCTGAAATAAAAGATACTAAATTAACGAGGTACATAACATATTACTAATTTTGTTTCGAAAAAACAAATATAAATGCCGATAATAAAAAAAAAAAAAAAAAAAAAACTAAATTTTGAATAATTTATGCAGATGTAATGTTCTTGCTTATATGGGCATAAAAAGTTTTTATAAATGAAGAAGAAAATTTAATAAGTGATTTATAAATTATATAATTTCAACTCATTTACCTATTATTATTTTAATTTCATTGTTACAATTTTATTTTTGCACTTGTTTTTGCGCATGTTCCAATCCGCTAACATTTGAAGGGTGTCAAAAGTCCAATGAAACTTTTGACGGCTCCCAAGGCACATAATTATTAAATATTTAAATTTCTTCAAAATGATAAAAACTTTAAAGGTTTAATTTCAATAAATAATGAGTTGACTTTATCGAAATATTAGTGATTTTATATTTGATTAAAAAAAGAGACATAAAATTTGCCATTTCTTTGTTATTATTTTTATATGTTTCCTTTTTCAATTTTTTTAACTTTAATTTAAAATTATTACGAAGTTAATAAAGATGAATTAGTCAATTATATTTATTTACTTGCTTTTTTTCTTAAAGTGATGTTTTTTTTTGGAATTTTTCTTCTTCTTCATGCAATAATTTTCTCGCGCAGAGAAAATAATGGTAATGCCGGACATGCTAATTGTCTTTTGGTACTTTTACATAATATTATTTTTTTAATATATTTCACTTTAATATTTCTAGGATTATAATATTCATTCACGAATTTATTATTTTTCTCTCCTAATATATTTATAAGCCAAGAGCCTAAACTCTTAAAATTAATTTCAATATTAATAAATAGTTTTTTAAAATACTCCACTAAAGTAATATTTATCAACTTTAATTGCAGCAGTTGTTCTCTTTTTCTTGAATTAATTATCTTCTTCCAACTTGCACTTTTTGAATTTATTTAATATTTTGTTCGAATTTTTATTTTATTAGGTTTGCTTTTTTGAATTTATAGTCAAATTGGCGAAAATTTCAATTTTTTTGCCAGCTCGTGAATTCCTTAATATCTGTTTAATTTTTTAATAATTTTATTAAATGATCTTTTGAAAATTCATTTTTTCATCATTTCTTAATTAAGTATTTATTTATCATTGTAATTGCTTTATTTTTTTTATTTACTCATTATTTATTGTCTTTTCGTTTTTTCAATTAGCTGCTTTGATTTAGATACAATTAGTTTTTTGTCTTGTGATTAAAATTAAGTAAACTTAGTAGCATTCGGTAGCTCTTGGTAAGCTCAATAAGCTTGCATAATTTAAAAAAATTTGGTCCAGTTAAGTTATTTTACAAACAAGTTCGAAAATTTATGTTAATGTCGGTTTTTGAGTTTTTTTTATCTAATATTTTATTGGCTAACTAAAATTTTTTTTTTAATTTTTCAGGTTTATAAACTTTACCAAGAGTTATCGAATGATACTAAAATATTTTGTTTGGTTTAATGCGATGTTTAAGAGGTATATTTTTAAATTGAAATCTTCTGCAATACAATTTTGAAAAAATTGCGCCAAGCCAAGGAATGAATAAGATTTCCTAAGCATATTTTTAATTTGAAATAATTCATAAATGCAAAGAAACCTTGGTCCCAATATCTAATTAACATTACCAGATAATAATAATAAAATACTGTAATGATACTTATATTGTTAATATATTTTCGAATATTTGCATAACTTTTATTGAACAATTAAAACTACTTTTTTATATTTATTCTAATTTAAGATATTATTGGTTATTCAATATGAAAGAATTAAAAAAACAAGGAGTATTCAACATCAATAACATTTTATATTTAAGGGAATTTAATATTATTTAAATCAATTGCCAAATTTATTTAAAATCTCATTTATGGGAGTTACCAAATAAAAATTAAATACTTTAAATAAAAAAAGAAGAAAACAACAAAATTTAATTTAATAAAAGAGCATATTAACAATTTTGCACAGAAAAGAACCTTTTTTTGGAAATTTTGAGAAAACCTATGCGAATGGTTTTTTTAAATTCATTTTCTTTACAATAATTGGTTTTTCGGGATATCATTAAAGTTTTACCAAGGATAATTTAAATGTAAAAAAAAAAATTGAAAAAGAGTTTAGCGGTGCTGGTGGGCGCCAACAGTGAACTTTTTTTTTTTGGTAATTTGACTCTGATTTGTTAAGTAATTCTGACCAATAAACCGAGAAACAGCCAGTGTAGTTTTTACCAATTTTAATTTAACACAAGTACTAGAACCAAAAGATTTTACATTAAAATTGAAACACTGACAATAATTACCCCATAAATAGATAAATGATCCAATTTTATTTTACCCTAACAATGTGTTAATAATAAGAGGTATTTAAAAAAAAATTCTTCAATTATAAAGACTAAATCAATGTATTATATTTATATTATCAAGTAATTTGCTAAATAGACATTGATTATAAACATATATTGAAAATATTAAAGAAAAAATAGCGAAAAGAATAAAAAAAGGCTTTATTGGAATCATAAACCCTCAAAAAATGCGGCAAACATAATTAGGTAATAAATTTTTCAAATAAACTTCAATTAAAATGAGTCGCTATAATTTATTATATTAAACAAAAAAAAGCAAGAAAAGTGGTTTATTTTTTAAATAATAAAAAAAGTAAACTTATAAAAATTCCTAAAATAATTATTTTAATAAAAATATAATTATGGGTCAATTTATTCTATTCACCAGGATTAAAAAGTCTCAATGAAAAGGCGTACTGGCTGGTACGCTACCTCGACAAATTAATTTGCAAAAACAATTAGAAAAGCGTTCAAATAAACTTTAAATAATAAAAGAGTAAAGATGATATTTTTAAAAAGAAATTATAATTAAAGTAAGTCAGCAGGTCTAAAAGTTTCATTAAATTTATAAAAAATGAAAAAAACAATTAATTTTAACTGAAAATTGATTTTCAATAAAATTCAATTTCCTCAATTAATTAAAAAAAAAGCTTGAATATGCTACTTCTTTTTTGATTTTTTGGGTAATTGTTTCGCAAGAATTTTGTTGAATTTATGCATAAAATGGGTTTATTTCTTTTAGATGAATATTATACTCGTGATAAACGACCTATTTCTTGGGAAATAGCTTATTTAATAAAATTTCGTTTTTATTCGTTATAAAGCTTGTATATGTCCAGTTTATTGGGAATCTTTTCGTCTTTTTCTGTTTAGAACTCGGTTTTTTTCGTAGAAAATAATACCCTCAAGGCAAAAGTTACAGGCTTTAGTAATGAGCCCCGGTCATGGATCTGTTACCGTCAATTTATGGTAGGACTTCAATTTTTAAGTACTATTTTCAATTTATTTTATTGAGAAGGATTTAATTTTTAATATAATTTTACAAAAAACAAACAAAACAGTCTATCAATAAATTAACTTATTAAATATTGTCCATGGCCTTCCAAATAAGAACAACAAAAATAACTGATCATTATTAGTGCCCTCTTATTAATTATTGCCTACAGGTTTTTTCAATTTTGGCGGCGAGTCGTTACATTCTAATTCTTTATTTGTCTTCAAATTTTTTTATTATTTTAATTTAAAGCTTCAATTCTTTATTTGCATTGAATTATTAGCTTTATGTGAACGAAACTAAAATAATATCTATATTTATTTACTTGTTAGATAGATCACCAATTTTTGGTAAACTATTAATCGACAAATTAGAAAATTCTTCGTTTGAACGTCACTAGAAACCATTATTTTGGCGTTTTTGTCACTAAAATAGTTAACTCACTATTTTGGGGTTTCGTCACTATTTTACTCACTATTTTACTCACTATTTTAGGGTTTTTGGGGAATTTCTTAAGGAAAATACAATAAAAAAGAAAAATACACCCCTAAGGATCGGACTAAAAAATTTCAAAATTTACACTCCTAAGAATAGACTTTTCAAAGCCAAAAATTTTGGCCAAAATTTATCAAGAATAAAATTTCTTTAAAACCCAAAATTTTGAAGAAATGCATCGAATTTTTGCCCGAGAATTTTGAAATGTACCTCATTTAATTGCAACCAACAATTGGAATAAAAAAAATTTTTTTTATATATAGTGGCATAAAATTTTCACTATTTCGTCACTATTTTGAACTTTTTCTCACTATTTTATAACTATTTTGGCATTTTTTCACAACTATTTAGTTATCTATTTTGAGATTTTTCGTCACTAAAAATTCTGCCCTATTCATCAACATTCCATTGGCGGCGAGTGGTTGCATTCTAATTCCTTATTGATCTTCAAGTTTTACCACAACATTACAATTCTTAAAGACAAAAAGAAATAAATAAATTTAGTTTTTAGTTGAAATTAAAAAAGAAATTTAATTTTAAATAAATTTTATTTTGTCATTTTAATTATCACACTCGACCGACGTGCTTATTGGTGAGTTAAAAATAAATTTACTAAAAAATTCTTTAAACCAACATAGAAATGGAATTTTAAAAAGGTCCATATTTACTAAAAAAAAATGTTAAGTTTTTAATTGGAATTTATACTAAGGTTATTGTTAATTATTTTAATTTTTACACCTTGTATTCTGCCCCCTATGTTTTTTTGAACGTTAATATAAACTTTTAGTTCAATTTATATATTTATGAGTAAAATTTATGTTCGCATTCCTTCGATTATAAATGGTTTCATTATACCGTTTAAAATTGCATTGAAAGATTTTAGTAGAAATATTTTATCTAAATTATAATT
This sequence comes from Heterodera filipjevi, assembly GCA_039877585.1. Lineage (NCBI taxonomy): Eukaryota > Metazoa > Nematoda > Chromadorea > Rhabditida > Heteroderidae > Heterodera > Heterodera filipjevi. The sequence continues at coordinate 1,886,655 of JBDPZO010000003.1, forward strand.
CATTTATAAGCATATTCAGAAGATAAAAGTTAGAACAAATTTTTTTTAATATTAAACTCTTGCATAAAACCTCGCTTATCCATTATTGTTTTGTCCGTGTTTCGATAATATATTAATAATAATGAAATTAATAAAATTTTACATTTGGATATTTATTTCTCATTTTGTTTGCCTTTTCCAATAAATGATCATTTGATAAAAAGCCTTAATTCGATTTCCTATAATTAATCTAATAATTTTCTAAAAAAATAACTGGCACAATTTTTTATCATATAAAAAGGAGTTAAAAATTTGATAATAATAAAAAAATAATAATTAAATAAATAAATTTAATTAAAAATACACAAAAAGGTTCGTAGTAATAAAAGAGGGCATCAAATTTACAAAGTTTAATGAATTCATAATTGACAAAATCTATTCAATAGTTCCAACATATTTTAATTATTTTTATTAGACATTAAAAAGATTCACAAAATCTATCTTCATACTTAAATTTATTTCAATTAAGACAAAAGAAATAATGAACATTTCATTAATTTCATTTTTTTTCTTATTAAGATAGAAAGATTGAAATTAAGTGAAGTTGCATAAGATAAAAACCAAAGCGTAAGCAAAAAAAAAAGAGTGGATTTTAGAATGAAATTTTATCCTAAAAAACTTTCAAAAAGTTTATAAAAGAAAATTCATTATTAATTTCATATTTGCAGTTACCTGAAAAAAACTTGAAAAAAAAAATTAAAAAATAATAAAAATGATCTACATTTAGAAGTTCCCTTTGATTTTTTGCTAAAAAAAGAAGTTACTATTTGCTTTTCTAAATATTTAGAAAAAAAAATACAAAAAAATCATTATAAATTAACTTAACAATATTGGTGATTTATATATAAAATAATAAACTTTAAAATCATATGGGCTTATAAATAAAATTTATAAATGGATCGAGATCTTCAAAGAAATAAATGAAATCGTATATAAACAATGAAATTTAAAAAATATTAAAGAATTAAAATAATAACAATCTGTTCTAGTTTTATTCGTAATTTTAATTTTAATTAAAAATGCAAATTATTCGATTAAAATTTGCAATTAAATCCTTGACAAAGAATGCCCGCGAAAAAAAAAATTAGAATGATCGCCCATGATTAAAATATAAAAAAAAAGTAAATCAAATAAAATTTGTTTAAAAATTGTCAACTAAAAAATGATCAAGTAAAGCCTTGTGGGACCACAAGTAAAGCCATAAAAACAGTAAAAAAAAGAGAACATACAACCTTCACAAAGGAAGAAGTAAGTATTCTTGAAAAAAAAATTTTTCAATAGCGTCCGGGTGAGAATTTTCTAAACATTTAAATATAATTAACATTCTGTTTTTAAAAGTAAAGCGGGCTTTCTCTAAAGCACTAATAAAAGACTCAATTCATTAAATATTACCAAAACAAAACAAAAAGCAGTATTTAAACCATAATAAAAGGAATCAGTTAATCGAATTTTAACAAATAGAACTTAAAAATAAATAATAAATTAATTCAATAATTTGTGTAGCAAGTTATGGTGTTAAAAATTTTGTTAGCTATGTTTTTTGAAAACATGGATATTAATTGGAATTGGAGTATATTCGCCGTTCTAATTAAGGTTTTTGCTGGTTTTAGCTTAGTCGATATTTTTTTTTTCAATTTTCATGGCGTCATTCCTAATTGCTGTGTTTTTATTCAAAAAATTAAATTTGAGAAACGAATTCTGTTCGAATTTTCTCTATTCTTTTAAACAGATTAGGTAGGCGTTTTCCTGAAAAAATTTGCATCAACATGTTTGAAAATTTTTTAGCATATATTTTTTTGTTTAAAATCCACATTCTTTGCCTCATCTCTTTGTTTCCTTGCTATTTCTTTGTTTTTCTCTTTTTCTCTATCCTTCTCTATCTCTTTCTGTTTATCTCCCTCTTTCATCCTCGCCCCTCTCTCTGTCTCTCTCTCACTTTTTTTCTATCTTGATCCTTTCTTCTTTCTCCATTCTCTCTCTTGCACTATTGCCAATTCTCTCCTTTTCCCTTTCTCGCATCATTGCAAATTCAGGAAAACCTACTAAAGGAAGGAATTACTGAGAAATTTGTTGTTTGTTTGTATAACATTCGATTTCTTTTCCGTTCTTGCGAAACGATACTGGACCCTTTCTCTTTTTTTAAACAGATTATGTGGCTTTTTCGGTGAAAAAATTTGCATCATTTTTTCTGTTTTCTTCTCTCTCTCTCTCTCTCTATCCTTTTTCTTCTTTCTCACTCCACTAATTATAAATGAACAAACTAAAAAGATGCTATGACGTTAGTCAAAACCGGGCTTTAGTCAAAAAACCCTCAATATTAAAAATGTAAAAATATCCATAACTTTGCTTCTTAGCTACCAAATTTGTAATTCTTGATATCATTGATAGCCCTAAGTATTCTCTATTGGTTTGCGGAATTTCAGAAAATTTCTTTCAATTTCAAAAAAGTTATGACGAAAAGAAACTAAAAAACTCAAGTTTTTCCAACTTTTTTTGTCTAACTTTTTTGAAATTGAAAGAAATTTTTGAAATTCCGCACACTAATAGAGAATACTAGGGCTATCAAATTATATCAAGGATTATAAATTTGGTAGCTCGGAAGCAAAGTTATGAATAATTTTAATTTTTTCATGTTTTTCTGATTATTACCTCAATAATTTTGTAATTTGAATATTTGTGGGCTCTTACGAAAGGGTAACTCCAAATGATTTATTTATTTTTTATTTTTTATCAATATTTATATGTTTTGGCAAACGTGGATTTTTTTGTTGACTCTTTAATATAATGCTTAACAAAACTATTTTACATTCTATAAAAAAAGCAGCTGCAATAATTTAATTTATTTAACGCATATACATTAATCCCCTTGATTTATATTGTATGAAAAATTTAATTCTTTATAAAAAAAATTTCAAATAAATTTTCATTTTAAACAAAAAAATTTTATAACTATCTATTCACTCATGTGAAAAAACGATTAATGGATTATTTCAATATGCATTAAATTACTTAAAATTGGAATTGGAAAAGAAAATAAATTTGGAAAAATAAAAAAAGCAAAATATTACTAAGTTAAAAATGAAAGATCATTTTCGTAAATAAATGGAATTACAAGATAAAAATATATTTTACTTATTCATAAATTTTTTAGTATCTGTAAAAAAAATTAATTAATCCAGACATTAAACGCTAAAAACAGGAAGACAAAATGAAAAGCGCATTAATGAAAAAGATTAAACTAATTAAAAATAAATTTGCAAATAATAAAACCTTCAACTTTCAATAATGAATTGTTTTTTTTTGCCTTTTAATTATACTTTATTTGTTAAACGAATTGAAATATCACTATTTTGCACTTAAATTCCCGAAAAATGTGTTCTTTATTTCTTTGTATATAGTTTATTGCTTTAATTAAAAAAAAATGTGTTTTTCCTAAATTTTAAATATAGGACCTTTTACACTAATACATATTTCATTTTTCTTTTTATGTTTATTTCTATAAATAAGTGATTAGACAGGCGTTAAAAGTGCAGAATTTCAAGGCCTTCCTTTGACATCTAATATGTCTATTTGATTCTTAAAGTCAAATAGTTGTTGTTTTTTTCAAGATACAAGCCTTAAATAAGAATGCTTATTTTAGTTTTTTCGTATTTCCAAAATTAAAAAATTTTGTATTCATGGATGATTTTCAAAAATCTTAATTTCGTTAATTATAACTCTTTTCATATTTATTTAATTTTTTCAAAAAATTATATTAATCAACCAAAATTAAAGCTTTATGACTTATTAAAATTTAGATTAGTATAACAGTAAAATAAATTATCTAGCAACAGACTAAATAATATTTACGATTACCAACCAGCCTAATTATTACTTTTGGAGATATTTGGTTAAAATTAATGGGGAATTAAAATAATTGATTATCAAATAATTTACAATCTATAACCGCTACAAAATTTTATAATTAAAATTTCGAATTAAAGACAAAAGCAAGTAAAATTTTTCTAAAAATAAATCAAGAAAAATACTACAAGTTATAAATTAATAAAATATGCAGAAGCTCATTATGTGTAACTATTGAATTAAAAAAAATAAATAATTTTTGCTTATTGAAGTTTAAAATAAATGAATTTTTGCTAAGATTATAAATTTCATTGATAAATATTTCAAAAACCTGGTAAAGAATCATTGAAATTTAAATAAGCGTTGAAGCTAAAGCCATTAATTACCCGCGCAATTAGTATACCCATGATTTTTTTCGATAGAAATTAAAATTATGATCACAGAGTTTTTCTCTATTTAATGAAAACTATATAAATAAAATATAAATAAGCATTACCAATAACGGAGTATAATTGTATATCAATTATGCTTCAATAGTGTTTACCTACAGAAATAAAACGGTTTGGCGTGCCCTAAAATTAGGAAATACTTTATATAAAAACATTGATATTCCATTCAAAAATACATATTAAAAAATTTAAAAAAATAAAAATGTCAAGAAGAAAAATTAAATGACAAAAATTTGATTAGCATTAAATAGGAATACTTCGACGAAGGGTATACATCGTACGAAGCGCATTTGGAAATTAAACAAAACAATATCATAATTTAATTAAAGTTAAAACATTAAAGATCTCTTTAAAAATATTAAGTAATTGAATTTAGGTGTTACCATTACAAATATTTTACAAATTATGATGTAAGCAATTATATTTTATCTTTAAAAGACATTATATAACATTTTTGAAAAGTTTATCAAATCAGCCACATTCGCGAAAACCATTTTTTTAAATTTTTTTTTAATAATTTTAGGTCTTTTAAGAAGAATTGCTGCCACCATGCTTTGCTGAGATTTTTATTTATTAATTAATAAAAATAAAATTTTCGGCAAAAAGCGGTTGAATGCTTTACTGGGCCGCCGCCTCCTCAATTGCTCCCTTATTGCGCCAGCGTTTATAAAAAGAAAAATTATATCAAGTTGGGTTGGTTAAAATGCATTTATTATTTATTAACCGGTAGAAAAACTTTAAGAAAAATTATACAAAATGATCATTCTTCTTTCTTTCATGACTTTTAATTGTATTTTATTGAAGATAGTCTTCTTTAACGCCAAAAAAGTTCAAAGAAATGATGAGCTTATTAAAAACGAATTAAACCAAATAAAAAAAATAGGATGACTTGGAAATGAAATAATTTATTAAAAGAGAAAAATTCCAATATTCCACTGCTAAATTGCAAAAAATTTCAAAAACTTTTTCAAAGTTATGAACCAAAAAGTAGAAAATTACCATAACTTTTAAAAGATTTAATTAAATTTTCTGAAATTAAACAAGTTATTAGAACAATTCAAGGCCTATCTTTTCAAAATCAAAATTTTGAATTGGGTTGATTCAGAACAAATTGACTTCGAGAACATGTATCGCAATTAAGAAACGCACCACACCCTTTAAAAATAATGAATTATTTCCACAATAATTGGTCTAAAATATTTTAAATGTATCTAAATTTTATAGAAACATTGGTTTATTAAATATTCAATAAATTAACTTATAAGAGAGTAACAAATCCACAGAATTTTAATAAATGCATTTACAATTTTTCCAATGTTTACAATAAATGTGAAAAAGACAACCATGGTGGGCATCATGCCGAAAATTACCATATGCATATGCATGACTGAGGCACTTGATTTTAATTACTTCAGCATATTTTCAAAAATACAAAAATATTGCGTAAATTAAACCAATTTTATACAAAAAAGCAAGAAAAATTTGCACCATTTGGTTTATATGCCAAATTTTGGTTTGCATTCTTACCTCAGAGAGCAAGTTTAGGAGTTTTCAGGACTGATTAGTACCTGTCTTTTTTGTTGGACAAATTATTTTTATTTAGAAAAACTAGTTACATAATGTTGTGTCAATGGAAGAAATTTTGAAAATACTGCAAGAAATGGCAAGAAAATAGATGCATTTTTCAATTTTTTTTTCTTCTTTTTATTTGCTAAAATTCAGAGTAGCATAAAATGTGTGTTATGTTAAATACAAACCGCCAAAATATGTGTTTTTTGTGTGCTAAAAGGTTCCTGATTTATATTTTTGTGATGAAACCGCTATTTTCAGCTGCACTTACCATAACAAAGCCGCAAAAAATGTAAACATAAAATCTCGCTCTAATAATTCTAAATATTGTTAAATATGGAAGCTCTACCACTTTTTTATATTTATAAACTTGTACTCTAAATAGTGCTTTGTTTGAAAATAAGTTTTTTATTCTTAAACAATTTTATTTTTTCATAAAGTAAATAATACTACTATATTATTAATTTATTTTCGATTTATTAAAAAAAAATCCTTCAAAAAAAGTTGCTTCCAAATGACAAGAAAATAATTAAATTATATTCGAGAAGTCAAAACTTTTTAAAAATAATGTTGAATAAATATTCGAGCCTTATCAAGATTACCAAAGCAAAAAGTTTATGTCTAGACCGATATTTAAGAGAAGTTAAATTAAAAATTTTAATAAAATATTATATTATATTAAACTCAAATAATTATCTATTTATTGGACCATCTTCTTCGGATATGAATCTGCAAAGGTTATTTTTTGGCTTTGAAATAACCCAAAAAAGTTTATAACTCATAATTTTTTTTGTAAGTTAACTAATTTTTTTTATTTTTGGTATATTAATTGAAAACATTAAGGGCATTTGAATTATACTAAAAATCTTAAGTTTAGTTGGTTCTGAGATTTCCTCTGGGCATTGGGGCGCAAATGTCGGGGGCGCAAATGTCCGTTAACCTAACAAATATAAACTTCAAATAAATAAAAATGTAAGAACTAAAATAAAAAAAAAAATCAGTATATTTAAATGCACATTTATTAAAGCATAAAATGATTATCAAAATTTATAAGGTGATTATTTGAAAATTATTATTATTTTTCGGTCGTGAGAATTATCAAAATATTCATTAATTGATTTTTTTTCTGTGAATATAGATTTGATTTTTTTTTAGTATTAAATGCAATAAAGTTTTCGCGTTCATTTTAAGTCTGAGAAATAACATTTTCTCTTACAAATTTTAGCTTTTATTTATGTTTTTTGGCATTTTTTTTTAATTTTAAAAAAGTAGAATGGGTGAGGTCGGGTGGTGCCAACAGGCTCCAGCTGGGAAAACCCACTCACGGTAAATCAATATTACGCCACAAATGTGCATAAAATTCGAGTGAGTTTTTCTTTGCTTATTCGAAAAACCCACAAAAAATAGTAGAAACATTAAAATAGACCGAATTTTGTAGCATCTCCTAAATTCTTGCCAGGGTGGTGATGGGAATTTGTCTTTAAACCCTGAAAGGGTTGTGGCTGGTAATGCGGACACGCTACACCGGGAACACTTTGAAAATTTGTTTCCGATTTATAAAAGGTTTGAGCCAAAAAAAGACAATTTTTGAGGTTTTTTTTTCACAAAATTCCAAAAACGACATAAGGATTATTTCAAAAAAATTTTGACACTTCAAAATTTAACAATCAACGGTATGAAACAAACAAATTTGAAAAGAAAAACGTCATATACAAAAAAAATCAAATTAATAAAAAAAAAAGTTTTTCTAATTTTCTTATTATCTCTCACATTTCTTTTTTCATTTCTCTTTCTCTGCGTGGGTTTATTTGCCTAATAGGTGCTGAGTCGTTATATAAAAGCCATCAAAATGGGCGTTATATAAAAAAACCATCAAATGGATGTTTTAGGTGTTTTGCACAATGTTTGTCATGTTTGGGGCGTTATATAAATATCCATCAAAATGGGCGTTATATAAAAAAAACCATCAAATGGATGTTTTAGGTGTTTTTGGGCGTTATATAAAAAACCATCAAAATAATACCGTATCAAAAGAAAAAAACATTCGCGCCATGAAAAAACAACCAATGTCATATAAGTATGCGATTAAATTATTTATATAAACATTCTAATGCAAAAGCTTACGTCGATCTATCTAATATAAATTTACTTATATTAACCAAATTTATTATAGCTTATTCCAATTTTTACAATGAATGGGCCATCAAAATCTGTTTATTAGTTGGATCGCGGCAGTGCCTGTCACTTGTTCCAGTCTCCAATCACTCAATGTCAACACTTTTCCAAACTCAGACGCAAATTAATATTTTATAAGAGCAAAATTAAGACAATAATAATAGACACGAATCGTAGACACAAAAAGACGAACAACAATGCAAATAAAAATGTAAAAGAAAACGATTAAAAGATAGATCGCCAAACGCCAAATTATTTAAAGGCGAAAAGGATGTTCTAAAAGATGTTTCCCTTACATGCCCCGTCGAACCAAGAATTGGTCACCAATTCTGATCACGCTCCCCCCGGCTCAATGATGCGACGTCCCCGGCGCATAAAGACGGGCGCTGATGACATACTGAAAAGGAAAAAAGGAGAAAAGGGATTTAATTGAAATATTTTACGCAATTAGGCCTTTTAAATGGAATAATGCCGTTTTCAGCCATGGGGTTTCCATTCTGACTAACAGCAAATCAACAAACAAAATAAACAATTACTGCAAAATGAAATTAAATTGGTGAAAAAAAAAGGAATTTATTCGATCTCGGCCGACTTGGAGCCTTTTTTGGTTTGGGAGCTTGAACCGGGAACGGTTTTATTCTTTATGAGTAATCTTTTGGTCCAATTATCATTTTCTTTCACATTCTTTTACGCATAAATTTATTTAAAAATTGGAATCAGAATAAATAATGTGAATAAAACAAATTAAGTCATTTGAATCAATCGAAAATAAAATAATATCAATAAATAAATGTCTGGGAGGTCAGAGGCGTCAAATCACACACATTTTCAATCATATTTCCTCCGCTTAAACTGAGCGTGCTGATCACTTCCACTTCTCTTCATTGGCTGTTCGTGGCCAAAGAAAAAATTAAAACGTGTCACTGGTAATTTTTTTGTTCCTTCTTGAATCGGATTTGCAGTTTTCAGCCGACCGAATTCCTGATCACTTTTCTTATCCTTTTCATAAAGCGAGACTTTTTTCACTGGCACCTTCACTTCAAACACTTCTTTCAAATGTTTGAGAGTACTTGTAATGCCAACGAACTTTAAACCCCCTTCTCGTCTACACATCGTTTGTCTTCTTGTGTTCCCCACATAGTCACTTCCAAACCTTTCGTCAAGCACAGATCCTCTTTTGGAACAGTTTTGACCAACATTTTCAAAAATTCATCATGTCTTTGAGCTTTCAATCGATTGAAAGGCGGTGGAACAATCCAAATTTTAAAGCCAAATTGCTTGAGATGTGAAAGCAATTTTTCAATAGCTTTTTCGCACCATTCTATTGGCGTTTCCATGTCCAAATCAGCACTTCCAACACATAAAATCACTTCTTTAACTTCTTGTCCAAATGCCATTTTCACAACCAAATCACTCAGTCCCATGCAGTTTACAGCCTGGACTAGTTCGGCTTCACATCTTTTTCCGAGGTCTTCTGCCAATTTGTCACCAGCGATGACAAAAGGTGATCGAAATATGCGGTGCAAGCCATGAATTTTGGTTGTTCGAATATTTTCAAAAACGCGGGCGATGTCCGATCCCAATTTTTGTAATGGCCCCGAAGGGATTTCGAATATGATTGGCATGAATTTGGAACTTTTAAGTTCGGGGTACGCTTTGTTGCAGTTATTCAGCCATTTTTCTAACGTCCCTTCAATACCAGCCAACTTTTTCTTTGGCACTGACACAAATTTCAGTAGAGCCATTGGGTCTCTGTCTCTTTTTGCCGCCCATTCCCGCAATTGCCCATGGAGAACGTCGGAAGCAAAATGAAGACAAATCAGTTCGCTGAGTTTGGAGATTGGCAAACGGCGCAGCTGGTCATTGTTCGGCAATTCCTTAAAAATTTTCCCAAGCGTGATTCGGCAACAGTTCGAGTGATCGTCTCCCTGGCACTCAGAAAGCCAATTGACCGTGCTCAGCAACATCGGACCTGTAAAAAATGGGAAAAAATATTTTGAACTGACCAAATTAATTCTAATTTGCTTTTCCGATTGATGCTTCACGGAAATTTCTGATACCAAATTTCCGATCAGTTTTTTCCGCTGATGCCTTGGTAAAAAGACTTTATCAGGGATTTCTTTCGGCACTTTTGATAAATTTTCTAAAGGAACTTTCAGCGAATCAGTTAAAGGTTTATCAACCGGTACAACCCAAGCAGAAGTTGGAGACAGTTGGGTGATTTGGTATGGGCCATAATATTTCCATTCAAGTTTTTTGTGTTCTGCTTTTGCTTTAGGGCGAAAGAAAACCATCACTCTTTCGTTTAAGCGAATATTTATTCGGAAAAACGTTTGGCTTTGCATTAAAATGCGTTTTTTGAGTTTCACGTGCCTTAACCATATTCTGTCTCGCCTCATTTAAAATGTTTTCGAAGTTTTCACGAAAATGCTGAAGATAATCGTCATGATCGACCAAATATGCCGGATTAGGTCTTTTGGGTGCTGTAAGATTTGTCGGAAAATTGACCGTTCTTCCAAAAAAGAGAGTAAATGGTGCGAATCCAGTGGATTCGTTTGGTGTAATATTATGTGAAAAAACAATAAAACCAATTCTTGTGTCCCATTCCCAAGGGGAGATAATGCATTTTCGCATCATTTCAACAATCGACCGATTCAAACGTTCGCACATTCCGTTACATGCTGGATCGTACCCCGACGTTGTGGATCTCGCAATAAACATTTTTTCCAAAATTTCTTTCAAAATTTCGTTCACAAATTCTTTGCCTAAGTCAGAATGAATGCGGCTGGGGGCACCAAATTTCAAAATCCATTTTTCAACAAATTCCTTAGCAACTGTTTCAGCTGATTTATTTGGTACAGGGACAACTTCTGCAAATCTTGAAAAATGGTCAATCATAACCAAACAGTATTTGTTGCCATTACGCGTTGGGCCAAGCTTCAAAATGTCCATACAGACTAACTCCGATGGATTGGTTGTGACAATTGGGTTTAAACCTGGATGGTTTTTTATTGGGATCCTATTATGCGCACAGACCCTGCAAGAATTCGACCATCTCTGACAATCTACAAACATATTCGGCCAGAAAAAATTTAAGTTTTTCATGCGCTTAAACATTTTTTTTTTCCACTTTGGTGACTCGCACAATTTCCAGCATGGTGTTCTTTAAGAAGTGTTTCTCGGAATTTAACTGGAACAAAAAGTTCGGTCTCAAATTTATCGTTTAAATGGTAGAGAATTTCCTCTTCTACCACATATTTCTCCAAAATGTTTAACAATTTTTGTCGGAGTTTTTGGTCAGGTGGAAGGACTCTCCGGTCTAAAAACTCAAAGACAAAACTTAACTCTGATTTTTTCACTTCCATCGTCCATTCTTCTTTTGAAATGTTTTCGGGAAATTTATTTGGAATTTTTTGAATAACAAATGCAGAGATTTGCACCGATTCTTCTTCAGTTTTTTCGGATGGGTCATTGTTGGTAAATGCTCTAGAGAGAGCATCGGCGACAAAATTAGTTTTTCCAGGGCTATAAATTACGTCTAACTGAAATGGGGCGCCCAACTCCATAATCCAACGATCGACTTTAGCATTTCCAACTGAAGTTTTTGAACGAAACATAGCCGGAAGTGCTTTATGGTCTGTCACAACAACAGTTGGTAGCCAAGCAATGTAATGTTTGAATTTTGTAATGGCAAATTTAATGCCAAGACACTCGAGAAGTGTTGGGCCATATTTCTTCTCCGAGTCACTGCAACGTCTGGAGGCATAACAAATCGGACGCATTTTTCCCCAATCATCCTTTTGGCAAAGAACTGCTCCAAGTCCACTTGCACTCGCATCCGTGTACACGTGAAAATAAAAATTCGGATTCGTTTGTGCTAATTCGAAATTTGGATATTTTAACACAACGTCTTCAACAATTAACGTCTTCAATTCGCAAAATGCTTTTTCAGCCGATTCGTTCCATTCCAATTTTTTACATTCTTCGGATTTTTTCATTAGACGCGTTAAAGGACCAGCAATTTTCGCAAAATCCTTGATGAATTTTCGGTGCCAATTTATCATACCAACAAACCTTTGCAACTCTTTCAGTGTTTTTGGTCTGGGGAAATTTACAATCGGTTGAAATTTTTCCGGATCTTTCTTAAGACCCTCCTTTGTAAGAATGTGCCCTAGAAATGGTATGGAATTTTGGGCAAATTTGCACTTTTTGGTTTTAACTTTCAGTCCATGCTTTCTTAGCCTTGCAAAAACAGTCTCCAAGTCTTTGATGTGCTCTTCGAACGTTGTGCTTGCCACCAAAATGTCGTCCAAATAAACAAAAACATTTTTATTGATTAAATTTTCCAAAATTTTGTTCACCACGCGTTGAAACGTTGCTGGGGCATTACTCAACCCGAAAGGCATCACAACAAACTCAAATAACCCACTGGGGACAGCGAATGCCGTTTTTGGAACATCTTCAGGATGTACTTTGATTTGCCAATAGCCACTTACTAGATCAAGGCATGAGAAAAATTTCTTTTCACCGAGATACATTAGCATTTCTTCGATGTTTGGAATAGGATAGCTATCTCTTCGAGTTATAGAGTTCAATTTGCGATAGTCTATGCACATTCTTAAATTTCCATCTTTTTTGTTTACCGAAACGACAGGTGCCGCCCACGGACTATTCGACGGTCTTATAACGCCTTTGTTAAGATAATCCTCCAACATTTCAGAAACTTTAGTGCGTATTCCAAATGGAATTGGGCGAGGTGAACATTTTATTGGTGTTGACAGACCAGTGTCAATTTTGTGTTCCACCAAATTAGTTTGAGTTAGTTCTGACTCATCCAAAACTAAAATATCTTGAAACTTTTCCAATAGTTTCTCCAAAACTGATTGTTCGGTATGATCGAGATCACCCAAATTATTTTTCAATATGAAAAGCAGTTCAGAAAAACGTTTCTCATTCACATTTTCTCTCAAATTCATTAAACGGATTTCTGACCAACAAATGCCATCAAATTCATTTGGGAGAATTTCTGTTCCCGGTTTAAAAATTTTTTCAACTGCCACCGCTTTTGCAACTTGGTCTCCCGCTTTCAGGATTACCATTTCGGGTGACTTGTTATGAATTAAAATTTCGACCACACCTTTCTTTTCCGCTTCAACAACCCCTGGTTCCACCAACGTGCGAGCATTTTTGTCCTTTTCCACAGCGTTTTCCTTCCCTTCATTCTCGAGCACACCCAATTTCTGTAGTGCTGATTCCTCCTCTTGTCCACTCAATTGCAAAATTTCTCTGTTCTCCTGCTCGTCGTAATCAAGCAAAGACTCAGTTTCCATTGAGTCCATTATTAGAAAATTCTTGCTTTCTAAACAATGAAAACTGTTAATGAATGTTTGAACCATTTTAGATGAAAAAGGCGGAATGTAATGAGAATCAAGCATTTTGACTTCGTGCATTTGTCCAATTTCTTTCGGAGATTTCTTTGATGGAAAATGAAATATTTCCTCCGTTAAAGAATTTCCAATGTAAAATCCCAAATTATTTAATGCCGTCGTGCCCAAAATTAAATCATAAGAGAAAGAATCGCGTGTAATAAGGCGTGAAATTTGGCAATCGACTGTTTTCATTGTAATAGGAATGTTAATTACCCCAATCACATTGATTTTTGTGTCAGTGAATGACGAAACAGCGAAAGGCAATTTGCTTTTCCCCGAATTTGGACTGAACCCCCAATTCAACAAATTTACTCCTTTCGCTTTCGCCAAATTATGAAGAAAAACCGGATTAACTATCGCCGTTTCCGCCCCAGAATCCGTAAGCGCCTTTGCGTCAACTCCGAAAACTGATAAATTTAAAACTAAACATTCAGAAATTTGGGGAATAGCGGGATTTTCTGTCGGGAATTGGCTAGCATGTAGCGTAAGCTCATTGAAGAATTTCTCGTGTTCCGCCAACCCAATCTGACCAACATTTACACATTGCTTTTGTTCTTTATCTTCGTTTTTAAGAAATATAGTGTTCGCACTCCTCGGATTTCTTCTTTCAGATGTTTGTGCCGATGAATTGGCGTTCACTTGCACACAATTGGCCCCAGTTAATTGGTTCGGCGAATTGTTTCTCCAATTCGGGTTTTGCTGATTTTGATGGTTTTGATTGAATTGATTCCTTCGGTTTCCCCAAAAATTTCCATAATTTGGGTTATGATTCCGAAATTGAGGGTTCCATCCCACTCGGTTCCAATTTGAACGATTTTGGAATTGATTATTCGGTTGTCCTTGGCCCATTCTCAACTCAATTTTTGCTTTAACTTTTTCGGGGTCCGCCAAATGAATACGATTTGCGACCATTAAAGCTCATCAAAAGTTTGTTCACATTTGTTTTGACATTCCAAAAATCTAGCCAACTCTCCGTCGTTCACATTCATGATGAAAAACTTTTTTGCAATTTCGTCAATTTGACTTTCATTCAGTCCATTGTAAGAGCATTTTACCAGTCGATGAATTTTTTCACCAAATTTCATTAAATCTTCGTTCGGTGATCTTTTTCCAAATTGAGTAAGTTCAGTGAACGCCGAGGCTTCACGGCAATCTGTGCCTCTCAAAATTGACATAATTTCCGTTTTCAAAATTTTGAACGGAATTTCCTGTCCAAATTTGCCAATTGCGATGTTTAGAGCTTTAAGAGCTTTTCCTCTCAGCCGAGATTTTAAAATATTGACTTGTTTCTCGAGTTCCCAATCGCCTGTAAGCGTCTCAACCGTTAGGAAAAAATCTTGGACTTTGTCCCTTCCTTCCGTCCCATCAATTGTTGGAATTTCTCTCAAAATACTTGCGTATTGCGTTGCCAAAGTCATTTTAAACATTTGAGTCGCCAAATCATCATTTACTCGTGGATAACCCAAAAAATTAGGACCATATTCGTCCTGACGCGGTACCGAATTCGATCGTGCTCCCGAAATTGGCCACGATTAACAAATTCTCTTTCCCGATTTTCATACTCCCGACCTCGTTCTTGCTGAAAATGACCGTCTTTCTCAAAATAACGGCCATTCTGATCCTCATATATTCGCCGTCGTCGCAAACCGATTTCTTCCTCCAATGGCTCATTCCTCCGTTCCGCTCTGAAATATCTCGCTCCAAAATTCATTTCCTCCTGCTGTTCATACCTTCGCAAACGAATATTTTCTCTTAAATTTTCATGACGACCCAAGATTTCTCTAGGTTCTTCCGCAAATCTTTCTCCATGTATCCGTGCTTCAACGGCCTGGTTCCTTACTTCTCTTCCATAAGAAATGTGCGGACTTGCATTTTCCCGAGCACTTACCCGACCAAAATTTTCTCGAACCACTGTGGATTGCGCTACCGGCCTTCCAAAACTCTCCCTTTCATTTTGGTCCACTCTCACTCTTTCCCTTTCCGGCACCCATAATGCAATCTCTCGGCCTCTGTCGTCAACATCCACTGCTCTATGAGGCGCCAAATATGTTCGATTTTGATTCTCCAACACATTTCTCAAATTTCCACCGACTGCATTTTCAGCCAAATTTCGGTGTCTTTCCGAACCATTTCGTCCTTCATTCGTCAACAAAAGATTATTTCTCGAGTGACCGAGTGCATTTTCAGCCAAATTTCGGTTTTCTTCGTCATGACCGTGTGCGTTATTAGCCTGAGCACGGTTTCCTTCCAACATTCGAATTTGCCTGCTTACTTCATCATCATACTCTTCTTCTAACTGTGCCCAATTTCGGCGATTTTGTCTGTTTCGCAAATTGTATCGCTGATCTTCTTGTAATTCCCCTCGTTCCACTGGATCCCCCAAAATTAAACCTTGACTTTGTGCTGACATTTCTTTATGTTCACTTCCACAACCGTAAAGTCAATTGAAGCTTCCTGTCGCTTTCGGCGTGCAATCGGCGTTTTCCAAAAGCCGGTGCAGTTTTGGAGATCCACCCAGGAGCGCCAAGTTGGATCGCGGCAGTGCCTGTCACTTGTTCCAGTCTCCAATCACTCAATGTCAACACTTTTCCAAACTCAGACGCAAATTAATATTTTATAAGAGCAAAATTAAGACAATAATAATAGACACGAATCGTAGACACAAAAAGACGAACAACAATGCAAATAAAAATGTAAAAGAAAACGATTAAAAGATAGATCGCCAAACGCCAAATTATTTAAAGGCGAAAAGGATGTTCTAAAAGATGTTTCCCTCACATATTTTATATTATTAATTTTATTCATTTGCTTCATCATTATTTATTAATGATGCTCGGTAGTACCGGTACCGGAACCGAGTACCGGGGTCAAGTACCGGTACCTGGTCGAGCACCGGTACCGATACCGAGTCCCGGGTACCGGTAATTTTTTTTACCGAGCACCTCTTTTATTTACTATACCAAAATTTATTCTTTTAAGTAGTAATGAATGATAATTATTGTTTAAAAGATTTTTAATTATTTCGTCATTGATAAATGAGTCAAAGGCAGAACCACGGCTTCCACCAGTAATGTTATTGTAAATCCAATTTTTAAAAAGAAAAATGAATAAAATCAATAATATACAATATACGGTTTTTGATGCCCATGCATTTCCATAAGTAGAAATAATACAAATATTAGTTAATCTAGCAAAAATTTTAATAGATAAATGGACGTAACATTTATATTAAATTCAATAATTGATTAAATTTAATGTTAATATTGCACAAATAAATATTAGTAAAAAATAATTATTTTATATGGGGTTTATTTTATTGGCACGATTGTTTTTCTAAGCCTTAATACGGTAACAATATGATTTGATGGTTTTTTATAATAATTATTTAAAAAATTATTTGCATACTTATATGACATTGGTTATTTTTCATGGCGCGAATGTTTTTTTTCTTGTTAGTACGGTATTATTTTGATGGTTTTTTATATAACGCCCAAAAACACAAAAAAATCCATTTGATGGTTTTTTATATAACGCCCATTTTGATGGATATTTATATAACGCCACAAACATGACAAACAAGGTGCAAAACACCTAAAACATCCATTTGATGGTTTTTTACATAACGCCCATTTTGATGGCTTTTATATAACGCCATAGCACCCTACCTAATGGGGCGGAGAAATGACGACAAACGGAGGGGAACGAGATTGGTGAAGGTTGCCCTGTCGGCCAGCACATTCCAACCCTTTGCGTTGGCTCAATGGGGACAACGACGCAACTAAATGCGTGGACGTGCTGAATGGCAGCGATTATGGTCCGGCCGTCGCTGACAAAAGAAGAATTGGCTGCCGAAAGAGAGGCGAGAGAGAAAAGGCGTGTGGAATATGAACACAAAAACAAATACATGGTGACGACGCGTCGTTGAGGCAACATTGAAAAAAACGTTTAAGGTTACAATTTTTTTTCTCAATGTTTCTATTTTAACTCAAGAAGTTTAGTAAACAAAATTGACGAGTTTAAGAAAAATTATACAAAATGATCATTCTTCTTTCTTTCATGACTTTTAATTGTATTTTATTGAAGATAGTCTTCTTTAACGCCAAAAAAGTTCAAAGAAATGATGAGCTTATTAAAAACGAATTAAACCAAATAAAAAAAATAGGATGACTTGGAAATGAAATAATTTATTAAAAGAGAAAAATTCCAATATTCCACTGCTAAATTGCAAAAAATTTCAAAAACTTTTTCAAAGTTATGAACCAAAAAGTAGAAAATTACCATAACTTTTAAAAGATTTAATTAAATTTTCTGAAATTAAACAAGTTATTAGAACAATTCAAGGCCTATCTTTTCAAAATCAAAATTTGAATTGGGTTGATTCAGAACAAATTGACTTCGAGAACATGTATCGCAATTAAGAAACGCACCACACCCTTTAAAAATAATGAATTATTTCCACAATAATTGGTCTAAAATATTTTAAATGTATCTAAATTTTATAGAACATTGGTTTATTAAATATTCAATAAATTAACTTATAAGAGAGTAACAAATCCACAGAATTTTAATAAATGCATTTACAATTTTTCCAATGTTTACAATAAATGTGAAAAAGACAACCATGGTGGGCATCATGCCGAAAATTACCATATGCATATGCATGACTGAGGCACTTGATTTTAATTACTTCAGCATATTTTCAAAAATACAAAAATATTGCGTAAATTAAACCAATTTTATACAAAAAAGCAGAAAAATTTGCACCATTTGGTTTATATGCCAAATTTTGGTTTGCATTCTTACCTCAGAGAGCAAGTTTAGGAGTTTTCAGGACTGATTAGTACCTGTCTTTTTTGTTGGACAAATTATTTTTATTTAGAAAAACTAGTTACATAATGTTGTGTCAATGGAAGAAATTTTGAAAATACTGCAAGAAATGGCAAGAAAATAGATGCATTTTTCAATTTTTTTTTCTTCTTTTTATTTGCTAAAATTCAGAGTAGCATAAAATGTGTGTTATGTTAAATACAAACCGCCAAAATATGTGTTTTTTGTGTGCTAAAAGGTTCCTGATTTATATTTTTGTGATGAAACCGCTATTTTCAGCTGCACTTACCATAACAAAGCCGCAAAAAATGTAAACATAAAATCTCGCTCTAATAATTCTAAATATTGTTAAATATGGAAGCTCTACCACTTTTTTATATTTATAAACTTGTACTCTAAATAGTGCTTTGTTTGAAAATAAGTTTTTTATTCTTAAACAATTTTATTTTTTCATAAAGTAAATAATACTACTATATTATTAATTTATTTTCGATTTATTAAAAAAAAATCCTTCAAAAAAAGTTGCTTCCAAATGACAAGAAAATAATTAAATTATATTCGAGAAGTCAAAACTTTTTAAAAATAATGTTGAATAAATATTCGAGCCTTATCAAGATTACCAAAGCAAAAAGTTTATGTCTAGACCGATATTTAAGAGAAGTTAAATTAAAAATTTTAATAAAATATTATATTATATTAAACTCAAATAATTATCTATTTATTGGACCATCTTCTTCGGATATGAATCTGCAAAGGTTATTTTTTGGCTTTGAAATAACCCAAAAAAGTTTATAACTCATAATTTTTTTTGTAAGTTAACTAATTTTTTTTATTTTTGGTATATTAATTGAAAACATTAAGGGCATTTGAATTATACTAAAATCTTAAGTTTAGTTGGTTCTGAGATTTCCTCTGGGCATTGGGGCGCAAATGTCGGGGGCGCAAATGTCCGTTAACCTAACAAATATAAACTTCAAATAAATAAAAATGTAAGAACTAAATAAAAAAAAAATCAGTATATTTAAATGCACATTTATTAAAGCATAAAATGATTATCAAAATTTATAAGGTGATTATTTGAAAATTATTATTATTTTTCGGTCGTGAGAATTATCAAAATATTCATTAATTGATTTTTTTTCTGTGAATATAGATTTGATTTTTTTTTAGTATTAAATGCAATAAAGTTTTCGCGTTCATTTTAAGTCTGAGAAATAACATTTTCTCTTACAAATTTTAGCTTTTATTTATGTTTTTTGGCATTTTTTTTTAATTTTAAAAAAGTAGAATGGGTGAGGTCGGGTGGTGCCAACAGGCTCCAGCTGGGAAAACCCCTCACGGTAAATCAATATTACGCCACAAATGTGCATAAAATTCGAGTGAGTTTTTCTTTGCTTAGAAAATATGGGAAAGGTACAAATGGAAAATATGGTTTTCCATAATAAGCCTATTTCATTTTCCACGTAATTTTGTAAAAAGGAACCTGCATAACTGCTATGACGCGCCAAAAAACGAGAAATCATTGAATATTTTTGGCATTCCCTCTCAAAAATAAGGAATAAATTTTATGGTTTTTTTACACTTTTTCGTCTTTTTTATGGTGATGTTTGGAAAATTAAATAACAAATATCCAAAATTTTCTAACAATTTTGTGTAAAGATAATTTTACTCTTTTAAAAAAACC